>JAWPHD010011429.1:0-84065 GCA_037043455.1 Cyrtodaria siliqua
GAATTGTTTTTCCTCTTGTGGATTATATCGCATCTGTTATCAGAAAAGAAGAGATAGTGTTTTTGCAACACATTTTCTAAGCAAATAACTACTAGTCTATACGTCTACCTCAGATGTCTCGTGCAGCAGTAGGGTGGTTGTTGCAACTTCATAGTCAGCCATGTTTAAACTAACAACTTTTTCTCTGGTGGACCTGATCTCATCTGCAATCAGAAAGAAATATTACAGGTTTTAGCAACGTATTTATAATAAATAGTATAGTCTAGTAGCTCGGCCTGTAGTGTCGTCTGCAGCAGTGTGGTTGTTGCAACTTCATAGTCAGCCAGAACAACTTTTCCTCTGGTGGATTTGATTGCATCTGTAATCAGAAAATGAGAGATATTGAATGTTTTAGCAACATTTTCATTGCAAATTATATAGTTTAGTAGTCTACCTGATGTGTCATCTGCAAGCAGTTTGGTGAGTTGCACTACTTATAGACACCAAGAAACAACCTTTTCTCCGGTGGATTTGTTCGCATCTGTAATTAGAAAAGAAGAGATCGCATGTTTTCAGCAACATTTTCGTTGCTAAATTATTAGAGTCAGTAGTCCACCTTTGTGTCAGTCTACTGCAGGTTGGATGTTACAACTTCAAAGCTCAGCCATAAACAACATTTCCTCTGGTGGATTTGATCGCATCTGTAAGCGGAAAAGAGAGATAATAACATGTTTAAGCAACATTTCCATAGTAAATAGTACAGTCTTTAGTAGCTTTCTACCTGGAGTATCGTCTGCAGCAGCTTGGTGGTTGCAACTTCATAGTCAGCCAGAACAACTTTTCCTCTGGTGGATTTGATCAGCCAATCAATCAGAAAAATATTTTATTATATATTCTAGCAACATTTTCCTCGCAACTATTATAGTCTAGTAGTCTACACCGCAAGTCTCGTCACGCAGTAGTGAGGCTGGTTGTTGCAACTTCATAGTCCAGCCCAGATATTATTTCCTCTGGTGGATGTTGATCGCATCTGCAATCTAGAAAAATAAGAAATATTATGCTTTATGCCAATATTTTCATTGTAAATAATATAGTCTAGCTAGTCTACCCGATGTGTCGTCTGCTGCACTTGGTGGTTGCAACATCACCATTCAGACTGAGTGAATGTTTCCACTGGTGCATGTGAATCGCAACTTAAATCAGAAAAGGAGAGATCATAAGTTTTAGCAATATTTTCATAGTAAATAGTAATGTCTAGTAGTCTACCTGATGGTCTTGTCTGCAGTATAGTTGGTTGTTGCAACTTCAAAGTCAGCCAGAAAACCTTTCTCTCTAGTAGGACTCTCGATCTCACTCTGCAATCCTCAAGAAAGACTACTTACATGTTTTAGCAACGTTTTTAAAATAAATAGTATAGTCTAGTAGTCTACTGTTGTGTCGTCTGCAGCAGGTTGGTTGGTTGCAACTTCATAGTCAGCAGAACAACTTTTCTCTGGTGGAATTGATGTGCATCTGAATATAGAAAATGAGAGATATTTAATGTTTTAGCAACATTTTCATTCAAATAATATGAGTGTTAGCTAGTCTAACCTGACTGTATCGTCTGCAGCAGTTTGGTGGTTGGCAACTTCATAGACACCACAAGAACAACTTTTTCTCCGGTGGATTTGTTCGCATCTGTAATTAGAAAAGAAGAGATCACGTTTGTAGCAACATTTTCGTTGTAATATTAGAGTCAAGTAGGCCACCTTTTGTGTGTCGTGTCTACTGCAGGTGGTTGGATGTTACAACTTCAAAGTCAGCCATAACAACTTTTCCTCTGGTGGATTTGATCGCATCATGTAAGCGGAAAAGAAGAGTTAAACATGTTTAAGCAACATTTCCATTGCAACCTAATATAGTTTAGTAGTCTACCTGGTGTATAGTCTGCAGCAGCTTTGGTGGTCTGCAACTTCATAGTCAGCCAGAACAACTTTTCCTCAGGTGGATCTTGATCGCATCTGTAATCAGAAAAGAAGAGATTTTTTCATATTTTAGCAACATTTCATAGGAATAATATACGTCCAATAGTCTACTTGTTGTGTCGTCTGCAGCAGCTTGGTTGGTAAACAACTTCATAGTTAACCAGAACAACATTTCCTCAGAAGTCTAGAAGTCTACCTGATGTGGTCGTCAGCAGGAGGATGGTGGTTGCAACTTCATAGTCAGCCGGAGCAACCTTCCTCTGGTGGATTTATCGCATCTGTAAGTCAGAAAACAAAAGATCACATGTTATAGCAACAATTTCAAAGTAAAACAGTTATAGCAACATTTTCATAGTAAAACAGTATACGTCTAGAAGTCTATCTGAGGTGACGTCTGTTGCAACTTCAGTCACCCAGAACAACTTTTCCTCTGGTGGATTTGATCACATCTGCAATCAGGAAAGAAGATTTATTATATGTTTTAGCAGCATTTCTATCGCCAAATATTATAGTCTAGTAGTATACCCGATGTCTCGTCAGCAGTAGGTTGGTTGTTGCAACTTCATAGTCAGCCAGAACAACTTTCCTCTGGTGGATTTTATCGCATCTGTAATCCAGAAAAAATATCACATGTTATATAGCAACAATTTCATAGTGTAAACCATTTATAGCAACATTTTCATAGTAAACAGTATAGTCTAGAAGTCTATCTGAGGTGCGTCTGCAGGAGGTTGGTTGTTGCAACTTCAGTCGCGCCACAGAACAACGTTTTCCTCTGAGTAATACTTGATCACAATCTGCAATCAGGAAAGAAGATTTTATTATATGTTTTAGCAAACATTTCTCATTGCAAATATTTATAGTCTAGTAGTCTACCTGATGTGTCGTCTGCAGCAGTAAGTTTGGTGGTTGCTAACTTCATAGATAGCCAGAACAATGTTCCTCTGGAGGATTTGATCACATCTGCAATCTGATATAAAAGATGATGGCATATGTTTTAGCATTCGCCTGATGGATTAGACCGCTCTGCAATCAGAACTGAGAGATAATATGTGCTTTTAGCAACATTTTGTATAATAGTCTACTTAATGTGTGGTCTGCAGCATCTTTGTTTTTGCAACATCACAGTCAGTCAGAAAAACGTTTCCTCTGGTGGATTTGGTGGCATCTGCAATAACGTAGAGAAGAGATAGTTACCATGTTTTAGCAACATTTATATAATAATTCAGTATAGTTATCGTACTAGTCTACCAGGTAAGTGGTCGTCTGCAGCAGCTTGGTGGTTGCAACTTCATAGTCAGCAAGAACAACTATTCTTCGGTGGATTTGATTGCATCTATATTAGAAAAGAAAAGATCACATGTTTTAGCAACATTTCTCAAAGTAAAATACAGTCTAGTATTCTGCTGCATCTGTGTTGCAACTTCATAGTCTGCCAGAGAGGAACTTTTCCATCGGAGTGGATTTGATTGCATCTGTAGAATCAGAAAAGAACGAGAATATTCATGTTTTAGCAACATTTTTATTAGTAAATAGTATAGTGTAGTCGTCTACCTGGTGTGCTCGTCTGGCAGCAGCTTGGTTGGTTGCAACTTCACTAGTCAGCCAGAACAACTTTCCTCTGGTGGATTTTAACGCACCTTAATGAGTCAATCAGAACAACGTTTTACTCTGGTGGATTTCGACGGCATCTGCGATCAGAACAGAAGAGATATTAACAGGTTTTATTAATAAAAAGTATAGTGTAGTAGTACTACCAGGTGTATCGTCTGCAGCAAGCTTGATGGTTGCAGATTTCATAGTCAGCAATAACAACTCTTCTTCCGGTGGATTTGGATCGCATCTGTAATCAGCATGAAAAGAAGAGATCACTATAAGTCTAGTCAGTCATGCTGTTATCCTCTGCAGCAGGTCGGTCTTGTGTAACTTCAGTCTGCCAGAACAATTTTTTCCTCTTGTGGATTTGATCGCATATGTACTTCATAAAAGAAAAGATAGTATGCTTTAGCATTATTTTTCATTGTAAATACTATAGTCTAGAAGTCTAACCAGCTTGGTGTTGCAACTTCATAGTCAGCAGATAATCCCTTTCCTCCCGGTGAGGTTTTGACATCAGTACTGTAATCAGAAACAAGAGATCACATGGTTTTAGCAACATTTTTCATTGTAAATAGTTATAGTGTAATAGTCTACCCTGATGTGTCGTATGCAACAGGTGGAAGTTGCAACTTCATAAGTCAGCCCAGAACAACTTGTCCTCTGGTGCATTTTATCGCATCACGTAATCAGAAAAGTAAGAGATCACATGTTATAGCATCATTTCAGTAGTAAACAGTATAGTCTAGAAGTCTACCTGAGGTGACGTCTGCAGGAGGTGTGTTGTTGCAACTTCAGGTCACCCGGAGACAACTTTTCCCTCTGGTGGATTTGGATCGCATCTGCAATCAGAAAGAAGAGTCTATCTCTGTAACATTAATGTGTAACATAAAATAAAGAATTCTAGCATTTCGTTACATAAATGAAAAGGTTTTCCAGCATACTATATAAAATAAAGATCTTCCAGCATGCTCTGTAACATAAATAAAGGCATCAGCATAGATGTAACATAAATTAAGGGTTCCAGCATCTGTCCTGTACTATAAATAAAGTTTTCCCGGCGATCTCTGTAACATAATAAAGGTTTCCAGCATCTATAACATCAATAAAGGGTTCCAGCATTTGTGTAACATAAATAAAGTGTTCCAGCATCTCTGTAACATAAATAAAGGGTTCCAACATACGTGTAACATAAAATAAAGGTTCTCCAACATCTCTGTAACATAAATAATAGGTTTTCCAGCATCTCTGTAACATAAATAAAGGGTTCGCAGCATTCACTTGTAACATAAATTAAAGGTTTCCAGCATCTCTGTAACATAAATAAAGGGTTCAAACATTTGTGTAACTCATAAATAAAGGTTCCGCATGTCTAACATAAATAAAGATTTCCAGCATCTCTGTACATAATGAAAGGTTCTCCAGCATCTCTGTAACATAAATAAAGGGTTCCAACATTTGTGTACATAAATAAAGGGTTCCAGCATCTCTGTAACATAAATAAAGGTTCCAGCATCTCTGTAACATCAATAAGTTTCCAGCATCTATGTAACATAAATAAAGGGTTCGAGCATTTGTGTAACATAAATAAAGGGTTCCAGCATCTCTGTAACATAATAAGTTTCCAGCATCTCTGTAACATTAAATAAAGGCCTTTCAGCATATGTGCAACATAAAGTAATGGTTTACAGCATCTCTGTAACATAAATAAAGGTTTCCAGCGATCTCTGTAACATAGAATAAAGTGTTCAACATATGTGTACATAAATGAAGGTTTCCAGCATATCTTTAACATAAATAATGGGTTCAGCATATTTGCGTACATAAATAAAGGGGTTTCCAGCATCTCTGTAACATAAATAAAGGCATCCAGCATCTCTGTAACATAAATTAATGATTCCAACATCTCTGTAGACAGAAATAAAGGTTTCCAGCATCTCTGTCAACATAAATAAAGGTTTCCAGCATCTCTGTAACATAAAAATAAAGGTTTCCAGCATCTCTGTAACATAAATAAAGGTTTTCAGCATCTATGGAACATAAAAAAGGGTTCTATGCATTTGTGTAACATAATATTATAGGTTTCTCAGCAAGTCTGTACATAAATAAAGGTTTGCAACATATGTGTAACATAAATAAAGGGTGTCAAGCATCTCTGTAACATAAATAAAGGCATCCAGCATCTCTGTAACATAAATTAAGTGTTCCAGCATCTCTGTAACATAATAAGGTTTCCAAGCCTTACTGTAACGTAATTAAAGGTTTCCAGCATCTCTGTAACATAAATAAAGGGGTTCCAGCAATTTGTGTAACATAAATAAAGTTTTCCAGCATCTATGTAACATGTAATAAAGGTTTCCAGCATTACTGTAACATAAATAAAGGTTTCCAGCATCTCTGTAACAATAATAAAGGTTCACAGCATCTCTGCAACATAAATAAAGATTTCCAGCATCTCTGTAACATAAATAAAGGTTTCCAGCATATATATAAAATAAATAAGAGATTTCCAGCATCTCTGTAACATAAATAAAGGCATCCAGCATAGATGTAACAAACATTAAGGGTGTCCAGCATCTCTGTAACAGAAATAAAGGTTGTCCAGCATCTCTGTAACATAAATAAAGGTTTCCAGCATCTCTGTAACATAAATAAAGGTTCAGCATCTATAACATCAATAAAGGGGTTCCAGCATTTGTGTAACATAAATAAGGTTGTTCCAGCAAATCGTAACATAAATAAAGGTTTCCAGCATCTCTGTACATAAATAAAGGTTCACCAGCAGTCTCTGTAACATAATAAAGGGTTCCAGCATTGTGTAACATAAAACAAGGTTCAGCGCATCTATGTAACATAAATAATGGTTTCCCAGCATCTCCGTAACATAAATAAAGGTTTCCAGCATCTCTGTAACATAAATAAAGATTTCCACGCATCTCTGTAACATAAATAAAGGTTTCCAGCATCTCTGTAACATAAATAAAGGCATCCAGCATCACTATAACAATAATAAAGGTCCCAGCATCATCTGTAACATAAATAAAGATTTTCCAGCATCTCTGTAACATAAATAAAGGTTTCGCAGCATCTCTGTAACATAAATAAAGGGTTCCAAACATTTGTGTAACATAAATAAAGAGTTCTCCAGACTCTTTCATGTAACATAAATAAAGGTTCCCAGCATCTCTGTAACATAAATAAAGTTTCCAGCATCTCTGTAACATAATAAAGGTTTCCAGCATCTCTGTAACATAAATAAGAGTGTTCCAACATATGTGTAAACATAAAGGTTTCCAGCATATCTGTAACATAAATAATGGGTTCAGCATATTTGCGTAACATAAATAAAGGATTCCAGCATCACTGTAACATAAATAAAGGCATCCATCATCTCTGAACATAAATGAAGGGGTTCCAGCATCTCTGTAACATAAATAAAGGTTTTGCAGCATCTCTGTAACATAATAAAGGTTTCCAGCATCTCTGTAACATAAATATGCTTTCCAGCATCTCTGTAACATAAATAAAGGTTTACAGCATCTCTGTAACATAAATAAAGGTTTCCAGCATCTATGTAACATAAATAAAGGGTTCTAGCATTTGTGTAACATAAATAAAGGTTTCCAGCATCTCTGTAACATAAATAAAGGTTTCCAGCAAGTCTGTAACATAAATAAAGGGTTGCAATATATGTGTAACATAAATAAAGGGTTCCAGCAACTCTGTAACTTAAATAAAGGCATCCACCATCTCTGTAACATAAATTAAGGGTTCCAGCATCTCTGTAACATCAATAAAGATTTCCAGCATTACTGTAACATAAATAAAGGTTTTCAGAATCTCTGTAACATAAATAAAGGTTTCCAGCCTCTCTGTACCATAAATAAAGGGTTCCAGCATTTGTGTAACATAAATAAAGGTTTCCTGCATCTATGTAACATAAATTAAGGTTCCAGCATCTCTGCAACATAAATAAAGATTTCCAGCATCTCTGTAACATAAATAAAGATTTCCAGCATCTCTGTAACATAAATAAAGGTTTCCAGCATCTCTGTAACATAAACAAAGGGTTCCAACATTTATGTAACATAAATAAAGAGTTTCAGCATTTCTGTAACATAAATAAAGGTTTCCAGCATCTTTGTAACATAAATAATGGTTTCCAGCATCTTTGTAACATAAATAAAGGTTTCCAGCATCTCTGTAACATAAATAAAGTGTTCCAACATATGTGTAACATAAATAAAGTTTTCCAGCATATCTGTAACATAAATAATGAGGTTCCAGCATATTTGCGTAACATAAATAAAGATTTCCAGCATCTCTGTTACATAAATAAAGGGTTCCAACATTTGTGTAACATAAATAAAGAGTTCCAGCATTTCTGTAACATAAATAAAGGTTTCCAGCATCTCTGTAACATAAATAATGGTTTCCAGCATCTCTGTAACATAAATAAAGGTTTCCAGCATCTATGTAACATAAGCAAAGGGTTCCAGCATCTCTGTAACATAAATAAAGGTTTCCAACATCTCTGTAACATAAATAAAGGTTTCCAGCATCTCTGTAACATAAATAAAGGGTTCCAACATGTGTAACATAAATAAAGGGTTCCAGCATCGCTGTAACATAAATTAAGGGTTGCAGCATTTGTGTAACATAACTAAAGGTTTCCAGCATCTATGTAATATAAATAAAGGTTTCCAGCATTACTGTAACATAAATAAAGGTTTCCAGCATCTCAGTAACATCAATAAAGGTTTCCAGCATCTATGTAATATAAATAAAGGTTTCAAGCATTACTGTAACATAAAGGTTTCCAGCATCTCTGTAACGTAAATAAAGGATTCCAGCATCTCTGTAACATAAATAAAGGTTTCCAGCATCTATGTAATATAAATAAAGGACTGACGGACTGACGGACAGACTGACGGACGGACGAACGAAACGTGATCCCTATGTATCGCATTTTTCTTCGAAAAGGCGACACAAAAACGAAAAGATTTCCTACCTGTTTTTGTTTCGACTCGAACGTCTGTTGCAGCATCTAGAACATAAATCATAGTTTGCGATGTAACAGTGGAATTATAACTTGGGTTTTACGGAACCGCAACTCACGGATATGAACTTTCTGGATCCAAGACATAAAACTATGAGACATGGATTCAGAAACTTCACAACCGCTGGAGAAACGCATTTTATTGAAACTTCTACTAGTAAAACCCTATTAATCGCCTCTTACGATCATGCAAGAGTCAAGCAGTGGTATCAGTTCATGATCTTATTGACCTACGTCACGTGATGACCAGTATAACAGTTGATGAAGAGACTACGAGATGTAGTTGAAATAGTCTGATAAACTTTTTGCTCTGAGTACAAGAACTCATAGATAGCCCAAGAGGAAAGTTACTTATTACCTTTAAGCTGTGATCGAAACGGCCGAATTTATTCCACGACAAAAATGGACGCGCTGTATGCACGCATATAAACGTACAATGCATTTACAGATGGACATGTTTAATGCACAATAAATAATAAGGCACAATAAATAATAAGGCATAATTATGTTGTTAACAAAATTATTTTCAGAAAATGAAAAATGAAAACATTTCCTACCCGTTATTGTGATGACTCAATCGTCTGTGGCTGCATCTGGAACAGAAATCATAGTTTGCGATGTAACAGTTGAATTATAACTTGCGTTTTACGGCACCGCAACACAAGATAGTTGATATGGCGCCATGGCGGATATGAACTTTCTGGATCCAAGACATAAAACTATGAGACATGGATTCAGAAACTTCACAACCATTGGAGAAACACATCTTACTGAAACTCCTACATGTAAAACCCTATCGCCTCATTAAAACGATCATGCAAGAGTCAAGCAGTGGTATCAATTCTTTGACTGACCACCCCAGAACCACACGGGAATCTTGCGTTATAAGTCAAAAAGGTAGGTCAATGTTGGTAACATTGACCTAATTGTATAGGAATATAGTGATGCCATCAATATATAACTATGTATGAACTGTACAAACTGTCTAACCCCAAGAAGAAAGTTACTAATTACCTTTAAGCTGTAATCGAAACGGCCGAATTCATTCCAAGAGAAAAATGGACGCAATGTTTGCATGCATATATATATATACGTACAATACATTAACAGATGAACATGTTTAATAAGATATAATAAGACATAATTATGTTGTTAACAAAATTATTTTCAGAAAATAACAAATGAAAACATTTCCTACCCGTTTGTGTGATGACTCAAACGTCTGTGGCTGCATCTAGAACAGAAATCATAGTTTGTGATGTAACAGTTGAATTATAACTTGCGTTTTACGGCACCGCAACACAAGATAGTTGATATGGCGGATATGAACTTTCTGGATCCAAGACATAAAACTATGAGACATGGATTCAGAAACTTCACAACCATTGGAGAAACACATTTTTACTGAAACTCCTACTTGTAAAACCCTAGCTATTAATCGCCTCTTACGATCATGCAAGAGTCGAGCAGTGGTATCAATTCTTAAACTGACTGGCCACCCCAGAACCACACGGGAATCTTGCGTTATAAGTCAAAAAGATAAGTCAATGTTGGTAACATTGACCTAATTGTATAAGAATAGAGTGATGCCATCAATATATAACTATGTATGAATTGTACAAACTGTCTAACCCCAAGAAAAAAGTTACTAATTACCTTTAAGTTGTAATCGAAACGGCCGAATTTATTTCACGAGAGAAATGGACGCGATGTTTGCATTTACGTACAATACATTAACAGATGAACATGTTTAATGCATAAGATAATAAATAATAAAGACATAATTATGGTGTTAACAAAATTATTTTCAGCAAATTGAATGAAAACATTTCCTACCCGTTATTGTGATGACTCAACCGTCTGTGGCTGCATCTGGAACATAAATCATAGTTTGCGATGTAACAGTTGAATTATAACTTGCGTTTTACGGCACCGCAACACAAGATAGTTGATATGGCGCCATGGCAGATATGAACTTTCTGGATCCAAGACATAAAACTATGAGACATGGATTCAGAAACTTCACAACCATTGGAGAAACACATCTTACTGAAACTCCTACTTGTAAAACCCTAGCTATTAATCGCCTCTTACGATCATGCAAGAGTCAAGCAGTGGTATCAATTCTTAAACTGACTGACCACCCCAGAACCACACGGAATCTTACGTTATAAGTCAAACAGGTAGGTCAATGTCGGTAACATTGACCTAATTGTATAGGAATAGAGTGATGCCATCAATATATAACTATGTATGAATTGTACACAAACTGTCTAACCCCAAGAAGAAAGTTACTTATTACCTTTAAGCTTTAATTGAAACGGCCGAATTAATTCCACGAGAAAAATGGACGCGATGTTTGCATGCATATATATATATATATACGTACAATACATTAACAGCTGAACATGTTTAATGCATAACATAATAAATAGTAAGACATACTTATGTTGTTAACTAAAAATAATGTTTAGAAAATGAAAAATGAAAACAATTCCTACCTGTTTTTGTGATGACTCAAACGTCTGTGGCTGCATCTAGAACAGAAATCATAGTTTGCGATGTAACAGCTGAACTAGAAATTGTGTATTACGGCACCGCAACACAAAATAATTGTTATGGCGCCATGACGGATATGACCTTTCTGGATCCAAGACATAAAATTATGAGACATGGATTCAGAAACTTCACAACCGCTGGAGAAACACGTCTTACTGAAACTCCTATTTGAAAAACCTATTAATCACCTTTTACGATCATGCAAGAGTCAAGCAGTGGTATCAATTATTGATTGTAATGAAAACCTCCCTCCCACATACCCCCCACACCGTCCCCCACATCCACAAACCTCACGGAACTCTTGCGTTATAAGTAAAAAAGGTAGGTCAATGTTGGTAACAATGACCTAATTGTATAGGAATAGACTGATGTCATCAATCTATACAAACAGTAGACCGTCAAGAGGAAAGTTATTAATTACCTTTAAGCTGTGATCGAAACGGCCGAATTCATTCCCCGAGTTAAATGGACGCGATGATTGCATGCATGTATACGTACAATACATTAACAAATAAACATGTTTAATGCAATACACAAATAATAATAATAAGGCACGATTATGTTGTTAACAAAATTATGTTCAGAAAATGAAAAATGAAAACGTTTCCTACCTGTTTTTGTTTCGTCTTGAATGTCTGTGGCGGCATCTGGAACAGAAATCATTGTTTGCGACGTAACAGCTGCTCATTTGGCGCCATTTCGGATACGCAAAACTATATAGGAGAGATACATTCAGAAACTTCATCACCGCTGGAGAAGCAGATTTACTGTAACTTCAACTTTGAATCCCCTTTTATCGCCTCTTACGATCATGCAAGAGTCAAGCAGTGGTATCAAATCTTGGTTTTAGTGACCACAACGAATCCACACGTGGCTCTTTTATTATAAGTCAAAAAAGGTAGGTCAATGCTGGTAACAATTACTACTTTTTAGGAGTCAGTATATACCATCAGAAAACAAGGCTCAAACAATGTGGGGGTGGGTGGTGGGGGTGGGGGTGGGTATAGAAACTCTGGTCGATATAAAATTATTGTTAGAATCACATACAAATTATAGTAAAATTTGTGAAATTTTAATCCAAAATTGCTGTCATTTTAAAGAAATGTGTGGTCGAAAGGCAACTCAGGGAGGGAGAGGATATCTGGCAATTTTTATTGTGGTCTCATTTTAGTTTTTTTTATTGATATTTCATCTGTGTATCTGAATGTAATCTATTGTTTTATATGTAAATGATTGCGTTCAAATTAAAATTTTAATACCCAAATAATGGAAGAATTCCCCTCCCCCTGTCCTCCATGTGAGGGGAGCTCATAAATCAGTGGTGGGGTGGGGGCATCAGTGATATAGGTGGAAGGTGGGCAACATAGCTATATGTGTAAGAATTGACCAAAACAACACAAAAATATGTAAAAAAACAACAACAAAGTTTCGAGTAGGGTTGGGTGGGTGGGTGGGGGGGATGGAGGCATCACTGATATAGGTGGAAGGTGGGCAACATAGCTATATGTGTAAGAATTGACCCAAACAACACATAGATATGTTAGAGTTTCGAAGCGGGTGGTGGGGGGGGGGGGGGGGGGGTTGTGGGGTAGTAGATATATATTTGTAAGAATTGACCAAAACAACACAGAAATATGTAAACAAATAATTAAAAAAATCCAGTTTCGAGTGGGGTGGGCGGGGAGAAGGCATGGCAGGGTGGGTGGTGGTGGGGGCAACATAGCTATGTGTAAGAATTGACCAAAACAACACATAAATATTTAAATAAAAATGAGTTTCGAGTTGTGAGGGAAGTGTGTGTGTGTGGGGAGGGGGGGGGGGGGGGGGGGGGGGGGGGGCGAAACATGCAACATAGCTATATCTTTGTAAGAATTGACCAAAACAACACAGAAATATGTTAGAGTTTCGAAGGTGGGGGTGGGGGAGGGAGGTGTGGGGGGCTATGTATGTGTAAATATTGACCAAAACAACACAGAAATATGTAAACAAATAATTAAAAAAATCGAGTTTCGAGTAGAGGGGGGGGGGGGGGTGGGGGAGAGAGGCGGTGTGTGTGGGGGAGGGGGCGACATATATGTGTAAGAAACTATGTGTCAGAATTGACCAAAACAACACAGAAATATGTAAAAAAAATATATATATTCCAGTTTCGAGTGTGCGGGGGAGGAGAGGGGTGGGGGGAGGAGAAGCTGGTGAGGGGGGCAACATAGCTACGTGTAAGAATTGACCAAAACAACACAGAATTATGACAATATATATATATATATATAGTTTCGAGTTGGGGAGAGTGGGTGGGGGAGAGGCGTGGGGGAGGGAGCAACATATATGTGTAAGAAGCTATGTATAAGAATTGACTAAAACAACACAGAAATATGTAAAAAAAAAAAAAAAAACGGGGGTGGAGGATGGGGAGGGAGTGGGGTGCGGGGGGTGGGTGCGGTGGGAGCCCATGCCCCAATCCAATATGGGTGAAGTATGAATAACATGCATAATGCTATACAAAATCCCAAACCAAAATTATAATACATGCTTACATGCAAACCTAATCTGCCTTTATTGCAAATTTTATGGGCCATCACAATTTGGGTTCCATGGGAGCCCAGAATTTGCAGAAGACAAAATTACTTACGCAACCCTTTACAAGATACTGTAAGAAAACCAATTCCCAAATTTAGTTCAGCCAGGAAAAGAAATGTAAGAGACATAGATCTGTAAACACAGCTTACACGCACAATTTTATGTGAAATGGGACACATTTTATGTGTTCCATGGGAGCCCATGGAATACAGGAACCAAAATTGCTATTGCAGCCATTAAGATAATGCTATAAGAAAGTCCATGGCTAAATTTGGTTGTGCTAGGGTTTTCAGAATTTGGGTTCCATGGGAGCCCAGGGGTTACAGAAACCAAAATTACTTAGACATCCCTTAAGATAATGCTATAAGGAAGCTCATGTCCAAATTTGGTTGTGCTAGGGCAAGAAATGTAAGATATATAGACTTGTAAACACAGCTTACACGCAAAATGTTATGTGAAATGGGACACATGGTTCCATGGGAGCCCATGGGTTACACGAACAAAAATTGCTATTGCAGCCATTACGATAATGCTATAAGGACGCCCATGGCCAAATTTGGTTGTGCTAGGATAAGAAATGTAAGAGATATAGACGTGTAAACACAGCTTACACGCAAACCTTGACGTGGGACGCCGACGCCGGGGTGATTACATAAGCTCTCTTATTCTTCGAATAGTCGAGCTAAAAACTCCAAATTTTGCCACTAATTTAGTGTCATAATAATACTGGATTAATATGCTGAATTGGTTACTACTTCAAAATTGCGCCTTTAATCCCTATCACAATTTTGGGTTCCATGGGAGCCCAGAGATTATAGGAACCACCGTTTGTGATTCTGAAAAAAATATTTATTTTGCAGAACTAATTTTGTAAAGCCTGGATGTAATGCTCATTCATATGTTCGTTTTTTAAAGAAATAAACTCAACTTTCTCAGCTCATCAACATATATTTTGCCTTTATATGTGTAGTAAGATATATGAATTTTGTGTATAAATACAGCACTGAAATAATATCACATACCTTTAGTCAGCAAATTTTCATCTCAGTATCACTATAAAGATCGAGTCCACACAGGCACACCTGTCCCTTTCTGAGTATTTCAGCAGTTTGATCAAAGATGCTAAGATTAAGAAAGGATTAAATCGAAAATCAGTTCACTCAACAGTTGACCAATCAATGATGGTATACCCATGTATAATCATGCAGTATGATCATGCAGAAACATGAGTCTAAAATATCCAGAAAGGATTAAATAGTTACCAAACTGAAGAAAAAAATCACTCAAACAGTGACTGCAATACAATGAGAAAGAGTGTATATGACGATATGTTAACGTGCATGAGTACGTGGGAATGTTAAATAGAGTGGCTGAAAAGTATCGTGTATACTTACAGTAATGACAATCACCGATCTAAGGTTAAATATAAATCAAGATATGGCAACACCACCCCATCCACCCCAGATCCGCAACTGCAAATGTGCCATGCAATCGCAGCACTAACATGTATGAATGCAACAGACCTGTTCACCACGGATGATTCATTATATGCTTTTAATAGTCTAAAAAACGTCTCTACCTGAACATTAAATCTTACAAACGGTACTATTAATACAACAGAGGCATAATACAAAAAGACGTACCTCAATTTTAAACTTTAAAAATCCTATAGAAAATATATCCAACACAAACATCCAAAATGAACGACTGCCCACACAACTCAATTTACGTGCTATTAAATCACGTGCAACTACTGCATTTCCATTCAATGGCTAAGCTACGAAATCCGGTCTCTAAATTCACGCATAAATTGCCTGGTTTACTTTAAAGAGGTACATTAAGGAGCTCTACAACTAATTCGAAAGATTGTTTTTAAAAACGGCCTGTATTATCGATATGTTGTAAGATTATTCAATTTAATTATAAGATTATTCAATATTTAATTTCATATTATCGTTTATTTATTTACAATACTACTATAGTGAGAGTGTATTGTCTTCTATGTATTATCTACTGAAAGAAATAATCTTAGCTCGGTCTTTTGCAAATCTAGCTTAAAGAAAATGTATGTTTATTTTATAATGTGAAGCATTTGATAATTTTTGCATGTCAGAAGGAGTTGTTTTCACTTATATGTGATTCAAAAGTAAGTATCAGAGTTATCTCCCATTTATATAAAACATTTTTTTTACATTAAAAATAAGTATATTATCAAGAACAGGGTTAAACTGTATTAAATAACTATTCTGGGTTTCGAGTGATACAAATCTCAAACACAACTGACATTAACCTTGTCATTATAATGGAATTACGAACCAAAGTTTAAAATTTTAAATACTCCCTTTATATTGAAATAAGAACGAAATTATGATTTCTGTAAAGCAGGTAAATTAAAACATGTTCTACTTTTTTTCGCAGATATCGTTTAAAAATAATGTCCTGCATATACTTGTTAATTATGTCAATTATATTATTAATGGCGGCTGAAGCACATAGCCTTGAATCTGCTCAATGGGATTATCATGTTATTTATGTGCTAAACTTATTTCTTTCAGTATATTAAGAAAATGTACGGAAAAAGGAGAAGATATTTGATTTTAACAACCGCCACGTATGTTTGTGATTTCTAAATATGACTGTGTACGTGTATTTTGATCTCGTGTTTTTGTTTGTATACAAACTGAGAATTTGCAAATAAACTGTAAACTGTAAAACAATATGCTTTTAGTTCACTCTAACGGCCAACCAATCAGAAAAGCACTACCTGTACCCACCCTGGAAAATGCGACACCAAAGACACTCATCATTTCAGGTCTATTTACAGTAATACGATATAAAACATATTTACTTTTTAAATTTTGACTTTTTATATCTCTATTTATATACACTTATTTTAAAATACCCGTGTAGCTTCAAGCAATCTGAAAATATGTCCACATGTTGCATTCTACATTTAATTTGCTGTTTGTTTGTGATGCAGTGCGGATCTACGGTGCCATTGAGTTTGTGTGCTATGATTTTTACTGGATCATTTTTTCTCATTTTTGGATGCTCAGCTATATTAATGACAAAGGCGTGTATATATATATGTCACGTTAATGTACGTTTTCTAACGTAGTGTGAGTTATAAGTTATGTAATAAATCGAATCTAACATTCGTTCTCATTCATTATGAATTTATTAAACTCGTTAGCAAAAATGATATAATGATCGGCAAGAGCCTCGCATTATATCATTTTGCCAACTCGTTTATAAAATTCAATAATGGATAAGTACTCATGTAAGATCCTCTATATATACCTTACATATTTTGAGAATCTTTAACTCTATATTAACCAGACAGAATAACCCCCAAAACTGGAGCGTCGAACTAAGAGTACTCATAATTCATTTTACGCATATGTAATCACGAGTATTTTAAGAACCCTTGAATGAATCTATACTTTTAATCGGCAGATATACCTCAATATGTGACCAGAACACCTGGATAGTTTTAGTAAACGTTTTGTAGTGTACTTTTGCCGTGCGAACGCTCTACCACAGCGTGCTGTACTACAGCGTTCGCACGCTCTACTAGAGCGGTCGCACGCTGTAGCTAGAGCGTTCGCACGCTGTAGTAGAGCGTGCGAACGCTTTAAATTATTTTTTCTACATGTCACCTGCGGGGCTCCGTACTAGACAGCACATCTTTGAAGGCATTGATTTTTGTTACCACTTTTCGGGAAAATCAGAGGGACTTCTAAATAAGGTGATTGTCCATCCGTCCGTCAGTCATCCGTCCAACATTTTCGTGGCCGCAACTTAATGTCATTCAGTTTTAAAGGAATTCAATTCATATTTGGCAGGATTGGTTGCCTTCATATGAAGATGATCATATTCAATCATCATTTTGATTCAACAATATTTACCGCGGTAATGACCCATTTTTTACTTAGATTATAATTTTAGTGCCTAATAAGAACCATAAGGCTGTAACTAGTCATTTTAGTTCGGTAGGATAGTTTGCCATTATATGAAGTTGATCATATTCAATCATCATTTTGAACTACAATTTTGACCACACTTATGGCCTTTTTTCGGACTTTAGCATGTTAGGGCCTAATAAGAAAACTTTGTGGCCGCAGCTAAAACTTCAGTTTCAAGTTGAAGAGATTCAATTTCAGTTTTGGTGGGATTGCAGTCATGTATATGTGATTGTGTTTGATATATCACTTTCTAAAATATATATTTATTACATATTTTTGTTCGTGTGCAAAATGTTAATTTGCAAAACATACCGTTTATATATTAGTATCTTAAGGCAACGGCGTAACATAGATTACAATGGCTATCATTTGGAGGTTGCGCATGTGTTGTTTTTTTTCGCAGCGCAAACAATAAATGAGTCTTTTCCATTAATTAATGTATTGTTTATCGCATTCACTGCGTCTGTCATTGTATTTATGTTGTCATAGTGATTTGTGATTGCGGGATATGAATCCTTTTCCGTTTTTTTTTGTGCCAGACTATAACTTTACTGGGGAAGTTGAACTGACTGGGGACTGCCTCTGACATGTACATTTGTACACTATTAACACACATTTGATTTACAGGCATCATTTGAGAAATGTCAGAATGTACCAACCCAATCACATGCACTTTAATGTACGCGCTATCCATCATTTTCTCAATTATTCATGTTGTGTGTACGTGCTATCTCTCAAACTCTCACTATCATGTCTAGTTTTCCCTCTTAATGTCTTCAAACAAGGCAATACTGACATGGAACATTGCATATCTAAAACGGCTTGGAGTAACAAATCTGCGGCTTAGCTTCTTTTTACTTAAAACAGTTGAAATATTAACTTTGTCGCGTTTTCAGGACTTAACGGTAAATGCTTTTGGAAATTCACATGCGTTTACATATAATTGAGAGCGGGCTTCCTTCTCTGCACTAGTTCAATTTTACAAATATCTTTGAATTCATAGAACAAAAGGTTTTACTCACCGAATCTAGCGTTGGCACGTGTATCTGCTATCAGATCGTTGGCACGTGTATCTGCTATCAGATCGTTGGCACGTGTATCTGCTATCAGAATTGCAGGTGTCCGTGACGTACGTTCCTACCTGGACATTAGGCCTGTCCTTTCGGACAGTCGGTTAAAACAGCTCCGAACACACCACTGGTTATCCCTTTAAAGTTTCATTATCGACATAATGAGCAGGTGAGCAAACTTATAGGCTTTAACATTGCAATCTCTTAACATTAAACACAATATTGAAATGACTTGAATTTTTCAAGCGAAACTTCAACATTTATGAAGTTCGTGTAACAAAGTATACTTTAATTAAAAGGTCTATTACATGACAGAGTTGTCCTTTCTGTAATTAGTTGTAGTCCCGTTTCGTACAATACACGTTGAGATATATCTGGAATATTACGTGGAATTATGTGTATATAATAGTTTAGTATATGCAATTTTTTGATTATGCGTTTCTTTTTCCTTTCAGTATATTATAACTGCATCGTGCAATGGAAGTGAAAAGATTAATAAGACAATTGCTCCTTTCATCATTATTTTTCTTCTTTTTTTCTTTTAGCTTCATTTTCCGCTAG
This sequence comes from Cyrtodaria siliqua, assembly GCA_037043455.1. Taxonomy (NCBI): domain Eukaryota; kingdom Metazoa; phylum Mollusca; class Bivalvia; order Adapedonta; family Hiatellidae; genus Cyrtodaria; species Cyrtodaria siliqua. The sequence continues at coordinate 19,331 of JAWPHD010011429.1, forward strand.
ACTTACTAATAAAAATAGTAATATAAATGTCTTTCACAACTTCTTGAAAACTGTAAGTGATACTGATATGGGACTTTTTCTAAAATAATCAGCATGACATGATGTTGTTCCTTGTTGAAAATCATTTTGATTCGACATTAAACATGGCTGCCAGCGGCCATCTTTGTTTACATATAGTTATATAGGAAATTCTTGTGGAGACTACCTCTCTGAAACTGCTTGAAATATTTTCATAAAATTTTACAGAAATGTTGCCCTTGATGTCTAGTTGATCCTAGAAAAATTTCAGGTCAGCCAAAAATTCAAGATGGCCACCATGGCTATAAATAGATTTTTAAAAAAACAAATTTGTAGCGACTACCTCTTGATAACTGTAAGTGATACTGATATGGGACTTTTTCTAAAAATGATCAGCATGACATGATGTTGGTCCTTGTTGAAAATTATTTTGATTCAACATTAAACATGGCTGCCAGCGGCTATCTTTGTTTACATATACTCAACAAACTTCCGCAACTTTACCCATACATGTAGACACAATGAAAATATATTTTCTTTGGTCTTATATGCTAATAACTTTGTTAAAAGGCCAGCACTGTCAGGAAAACAATTTACCTTGAATCAAACTTGTACGCAAAGTTATTCCCCTTGTTTTGGTTTAAACAGCCTTTCCGGGTCTTGTGGTTTAAACTTTGATTTAACACAGTTGTGTTCTATTGAAATAAACAGAAGATAACCCCAGCACCAAAAAGACGGAAAGTAAGCTGACCTGTTCACTCACTTTTGCGCCATACAGCTTTCAAGAATGAATATTTTCAGATTACCTCCCTTTATAATACAAATATAGTGATTCGCAATTTGAATAAAACATGTTTTAGCAGCAACACACTGACTCTGGTTTTGATGATTATTAATATTTGATCAGAATGACTGAGTGATAAGTATATAATGATGAAATTATATCTTGATTGCTGTACAAAGCGTAACAAAGTCAACCCTATGCAAATAACAGCTTACAATGCGGACGTTTCTTTTTCTGTTCAGTATATATAGAGTTATATAGTAAAAACGTGTAGCGACTACTCCTCTGAAACTACTTGAAAGATGTTCATGAAACTTCACAGGAATGCTGATCTAGCTATCAAAACCTATCAGTAGAGCTTCAAGGTCATTGACCTCTTGTTTTATTATTCTCATTAAAGTAGCCATCCCGCCAACAACAGTCAAATTTTATAAACATTATGTACATTGTTTCTAAACCTACTGATGACAAAGTATATATATAACGTACATATTTTGAGAATCCAAACTCTACATACACAGTATAAACGGCTTTAACCAGCCGGACCAAATCCCAAAACTGGAGTGACGAATTAAGAGTTACCATCATTTTACGGATATTCAATCACGGGTATTCTAAGAACCTATTAATAAACCTATACTTTTAATCGGCGCATATGCATTGTTATATGACCTAAACACCTGGATAGAGTTTCGATAAACGGTTTTCTAGTGTAATTTTGTAGTTATTTGGCGGGATAGCTACTTTAAAAAAAAGAGGAGTGATAAGGGAGTCGGGTCAGGTTACAAAAACACATTTATTTTTTGCCTAACTATACTGAGTAATTGTCCCAGCTCATTGGGATACTTTACTTTTTGTTTTGTTGTTGAGATATTGTGAAATTCTATCACATAAAATAATGGCTACACGATGATACAACATGAAAGTTTCTCTGTGATGTTGTCAGTTAACAGCGATATTAATAAAGACCGCCCCAGTTAAATTACAAATAATAGGACACTTTAAAGGGACATATGGCAATCTGAAGAGTTTGTCGAACATTAGTATCACAGTTTATAAGTCCAGTATCAATTTCACTTTAGAACTGCTTGCATATAATTAAATAATATTTAGATGTGTTATTTGTCTTCGTTATTCTACCATAGGTTTAAATATATGATTGGTGCAATAATATCAGCAATTAGTAATAATATATAAATTATACAGTTATACTATAATTATAGAGAATAATATACTAGCATTTCATATCTCATCCTTTCCGTCGATGTGTTTTTGGGAAAGACACTTACCCTTAGCCTCGTCCTTCGGATGGAGACGTAAACCGGGTGGTCCCGTGTATCGGTCTATCCTCCGAGCCCGTTAAAGAACAATAGGAATCTATTCGATAATAAGAGTAGGGCACGGTTCCCGGATTCCTATGTATCCTTCTCCTCTCTCTGGGGCGGCTCTAAATAACCTATACTGTGTTGATGAGCCGTTAAACAACATTCAATCCATATCTCATCCTGCATTGTCCCGAGATGCCAATATTTGCCCGAGAGCTTATATTTCGAGGGCGAAGATATGAACATGTAACATTTCATTCTATGTATGACATAAAAAAATTATATACTTCAAAATATTTTGATTTTAGCAGTGATGGGAGAATAATGATTAAATATTTATTTCTCGGCGGATATAATAGCTGATCTTCCATGATCGAGTGTTGATTTATTACGAGTTGGCAAAAATATACAATGCGCGGCTTGTTGAGCATCAAATTATGTTTGCAGAAGAGTTTAAAAAATAATAGATGATTTTGTGAGATTCTATTTATCACACAAAACCCATACAAGTTGATATGGTACAACGTGAACGTTTCTCTGTGATGTCAATTTACCTATATATATACGACAGTCCAAGCTAAAAATAACAGGACACTCTGTCGATTCAGATGAATTCCATGCATATATCATATGGCTTATATATACTGAAAGGAAAAAGAAACGCATAATGGGTATTTCCGCTATATATTGTATATTTAATATGCTACTGCTAATCGAACAGTACAGGGCAACATTAGGCCTGTCCTTTCAGAAAGGTTTAAACAGCACCGAACAGGCCAATGGTTACCCCTTTAAAGTTTCATTATTGACAGAATGCGCATTTGGTTAAAGCAGGTGAGCAAACTTAGGCTATAAATGTTGCAGTCTCAATATTAAACACAATACTGAAATGGCTGAACTTTTTCAAGCGAAACTTCAACATTTATTAATTTCGTGTAACAAAGTATATTTTGATTAAAAGATTCTACTACATGACAGAGTTGTCCTTTCTGTAATTAGTTGTAGCCCCTTTTTGTACAAAACACGTTGAGATATACCCGGAATATTAAATGGAATTAGGTGTATATAATAGTGTAGTATAGGCAATGTTTTGATTATGCGTTTCTTTTTCCTTTCAGTATATTTTTCACCACAGTCCTTTTTTTGTTCATTTCAGAGAAAAATCATCTGGTCTCAAGATGCCCTTCGTTCTTCAAATACCAATGCAACCCTGAAAGATTTGGATTTAACCAAAAAGTTGACTATACTGTGATAGCAAGATTCTAAAATCCAGGAAATATATTAATTTAATTAGGCCAAATCAGAAACTCAGTTATTTTCATGTAATCGAAGTGGTAGGTATTTAGTGAATCCCTATGTGTTACAGTGTATACTTGTTACTGCGTATGCCGCTTGAGATGTGTCTATCTGATCATGATGGTGACTTCAATTTGGCAATCCTGTGAACTGAGCAGACATTATTTTTAAGAACCAAAATGAACATAATTATATCTCACAAAGACTATATAATGTGTAAAGCTGTTAAAAACACCAAATGTATAAAATGTCGTAAAGCTCACATTCAAAAATACTTGGTTTGCCATACAATATCTGGCATAATATTGAAGTTGTTTGAATGGTGTTTTACATCATTTTAACACATTTGAGGCCATATATGAAGGTTGAATTTTTTTTGGTGGTTAGTATGAAGTAAATTTCATTTAATGATTGTAATATTTAATAGATGTTAGGTTATAAATATAATATAAATACAATATTGTATTATTTCTTCTTTGGTTCATTTATATTATAAACATGATAACCCCTACACTAGATGATCTATGTAAAAAAAAAAAAAGTTTCCATTTGCGTAAACTGCCTTTGGGGAACACAAGGTCATTTTAATCCATTTATTGTTTATTCAAGCTTTTGAAATAGATATTTTGTAATTAAAGGGACACATGCGTGACTATAAGAATCTTTCATGGGTATCCGGTGAAGATAGGGAATTCCAACCCGAGGTATACGTGTTTTTATCGGAAACGAGGCTCTGCCGAGGTTCCGATTAAAACACGTATCGCGAGGGTTGGAATTCCCTATCTGAACCGAATACCCATGATAGATTCTTTTTCTTGCATATCTGAGACATGTTGTGCGTTGACACCGCCAGCTATTAACGTTTTGCATGTTTTCCGGTATACCGGATGTTGGCGCGCGTGAATTTTATCTCGACCCTAGGGTGAGATGGAAATATCTAGCCCCGGTAAAATGACGGATATCCTTGTCCGGTATGCAAGAAATGACAATCTTGAAGTGTACATCAAGCACTGAAATCAGTGTCTCGAAACATGTTTTGCTGTATTTAGCATTATTCGTCAAATGTCACTGGTCTAGCCTGGTAAAGTAAAATTCATTGGGTTGAAGAGTGCATAAAAAAATCCGCATGATACTATCTATCAGATAGATATATTTATATGAGAACTGAACACTTGTTTTTGGGTCGCCTGCTTAGCACTTAGGGATCACTTTGTTGTCCTCCATTCTGTCCGTCCTGCTTTAACATGCAACCAGCAACGTGTAGCAAACGTTTCTGCTGCAACGTAACCTTGGTCATAAATTGAAGTAAAAGTATTTGACCTAATGGGCTGGTGTGGCACAGTGGATAGTGTGGTGCACTTAAAAGCACAGGACCTGGATTTAGATCTCGCCGGCGCCACCGAGTTTCCTCAGTGTGTTCATTTCCTTTTAGCCGCATCAATCGCAGGATCCTTCAATAAGTTATCGATAGATCCTGTCAATCGGAAGGACATACATCTTCCAAAGTTTATTTATCGAAGTCTATTTTTCGAGCATGTTAAATAACCACTACACACACAACAATAACTTTTATTTCTCAGATCAAAATATATGATGTATGAGAAAGGAGGAGTCACGCAGGACTCATGGTGAGAATTTCACAATAGAATTTAATAATATTAGTGATAATAAATAAAGTCAGCTAAAGGGTAGATTAAGGAGGAAAGATCGGATTTATTTATTAATTCAGACGATCGTAGATCTAAGTAATAAATAAAGGAATAAGGAAGTAAACATACAGCGAGCTGGCAAGCAACCAAAAGTGACCAGATTCGCCTTATTTTTTGACGGGTGGGGTGGGTGGTTGTTGGGGGTGGGCCAGTGAGGGACAATAAATTGGACTGCAGCTTTTTTTTCTTTTTAAATATTCTGACGTTAATAAATATGGCTGCACATGGTGATGCTTGCCAAATAAAAATAAAATGAAAATATAAACACACCCGGCCCAGGGGGTGTTTTGTTTGTATGGTATTTTACATCATTTCAACACATGTAAGGTTATATATGACGGTCGATTTTTTTGTGGTGGAGGCAGACCACCCACTTTTCCTGGGTAGAACCAGTACTGTACACCTCCGTAAGAATCGACCCTTCACTGGGGGTGTATACATATTTCCCAGTTGAGTACTATGATTCCAGATGGGCCAGAAACGCACACCAAGAAATCGAAAATATAGGCTGCCTTCACCGAATACGCACCTGCACTGTACAGTCTGTAGATGGTCACTGAGGCTCGTTATACTTTTTGACCGACAGTGCCGAGTCGAAAATTTAATCGTTTTAGGCTATTAAAATTTAGCGTGTAATTTTGATAAAGAAATAACATGATTTTCGTAACATGTAGCACACGTCATGTACTATATGAGCTTAAACAACATATTTTGAGTATTCTCCTTGTATTTAATTAAAAACGAACACAAGTGTTATCATTTTTAAATGCATTTTAACAACGGCATCTCTTACGAGTTATTTCCCCTCGCTTCTAAGGATGAATCTCGCAATTTTCTCGCGCAGTAAAGCTTCTAAAAGTCACTACAGCTGAAGATGACGAAACTTAAAGGGAACTGAGATTATAATCGTGTAAAATTGTCACAATCTTCAAAATTACGTGTAAAAAAGAGAAAGAAAATGGCGACCGTTTCACTTTTGTTTGACGTTGACGGAAAATGACGTACTACTTTCCGTTGTCATGTGTTGCTATGATAAGAAGTCGGCGGAGCTAAATAACCACTCTGCTTCTTTAATTTGACGTTAAACCCGTCAATGATATGACGTAACCGAAGTGACGTCAACTAACGTAACTGACGTCATTTAAATAAGCGTTAAAATGGAAGCCGGCGAGGGGACGTTAGCGTCAGTGGCTAACAGCTTATTTTACTTATTGTACTTAGATGGACAAATTATTGAGAGAAGGCATCCTGAAGTAAATGAAACTGATATGTATAGGATTTTTGTCAACAAACTAGATCTGCAGAAAAACAGACTAAATCTGGCTTTACATTTTTCACGGAGTGGTTTCGCTCGACCGGTGAGACCAGAGTAACTGAAGAAATTGGCTTCAAGGAGTTGGACGGTCTATATTGGAAGTTTTATTCTGAGTAGAATCTATAGTCCGACAATATAGGTTATTGAATGTGTATGGCTAAATATTACTTGGAACGAGTTGTTTTGGCAAAGGACGACGAGCTTGCGAGTCGTCCTGCGCCAAAGCAACGAGTTCTAAGTAATATTTAGCCATATTAAATTCAATAACCTTTTTATTGTATACTTTCATATTGTTTTCGATCAATGTTAATTGTATGACTATTACTTTTCATTATATTTGTGTTATTTTTATAGCTTTTGATGGAATTCCTATAATGTCATTCAGTTTCATTTTGTGTGGACGATTATTTTGCGCGAAAACGACGTCGACGTCGGATGACGTCATTAAAAACATCAAGCGATTTTCCAACGTTTGTTTGCCATTCGATAAAGTTAAAAGTAGTGGGTGAGTGACCATTTCAATTATTTGATCAATTTCTGCCACAAAAGGTTGAACAAAAACACGTCGTTTTTGTTGTTGACACTATAGGAAGGATTCCGTTATTTTATTTGAAAGTAGTTCCTTATTTCTATTTCGCGGCTCTTAGCAAGCGCGAGAAAAAGTTTCGGTGCAATATCAATGTGTGCAATATAGTAAAATATTAAAATATTGCACACTTAGCTCAATGCAAACTAAACGGGACAATATGAAAGTATACAATAAAACTGAATACTAGCCAGACTCGATGAAATCAGTCCAGGCCATCATCAGCTGGTACTTAAACGAGAAGAAGTACCTTTAGCTAAGGAGTTTCAGCATTCAAGGGACATACTGACAGCCAAAAGAAATGCTCTGAAACAGCAAGAAAGGGAAATAAAGAAATCGAAATGGAATGGAATGGACAAATTGAAAGAGAAAAAGAGAGAGAATAAACTACAAACAATAAATTTAAGTTAAAATTGTCCTGTTGTTTTCGTTCATTCATTTTTGTTATTTTTATTTTATAAATTAATTCGGTACTGTAAATCTAACAGTTTAATATCCTTTGATTTTTTTTATATATAAAATCCCAATGAAAATGCATATATATATGATAAACAGATTAAAACATGGGTGATGCGTTATTGTCCGTCATATCGGCCCTCAGGCTAAAGCCTTCGGGCCGATATGACGGACAATAACGTTTAGCCTGAGGGCCGATATGACGGACAATAACGCTTCGGGCCGATATGACGGACAATAACGCACCACCCATGACGTATTAATCTCTAAATATTCTGGAGTGGTGATATGGATATATATATGGAGTGGTGACAACGCTTTATATATTGGAGTGGTGACAAGGCTTTACATACTGGAGTGGTGATCTGGCTTTATATACTGGAGTGGTGATATGGCTTTATATACTGGAGTGGTGATATGGCTTTATATACGAGAGTGGTGATATGGCTTTATATACTAGAGTGGTGACATGGCTTTATATACTGGAGTGGTGATATGGCTTTATATACTGGAGTGGTGATATGGCTTTTTATATTGGAGTGGTGACATGGCTTTACATATTGGAGTGGTGACATGGCTTTACATACTGGAGTGGTGACATGGCTTTATATACTGGAGTGGTGATATGGCTTTACATACTGGAGTGGTGATCTGGCTTTATATACTGGAGTGGTGACATGGCTTTATATACTGGAGTGGTGATATGGCTTTATATACTGGAGTGGTGATATGGCTTTTTATATTGGAGTGGTGACATGGCTTTACATATTGGAGTGGTGACATGGCTTTACATACTGGAGTGGTGATATGGCTTTACATACTGGAGTGGTGATATGGCTTTACATACTGCAGCGGTGACATGGCTTTATATTCGGGAGTGTGGCTTTATATACTGGAGTGGTGATATGGCTTTATATACTGGAGTGGTGACATGGCTTTATATACTGGAGTGGTGACATGGCTTTATATACTGGAGTGGTGATATGGCTTTACATACTGGAGTGGTGACATGGCTTTATATACTGGAGTGGTGATATGGCTTTATATATTGGAGTGGTGATATGGCTTTATATACTGGAGTGGTGACATGGCTTTATATACTGGAGTGGTGATATGGCTTTATATACTGGAGTGGTGATATGGCTTTATATACTGGAGTGGTGATATTGCTTTATATACTGGAGTGGTGATATGGCTTTATATACTGGAGTGGTGATATGGCTTTATATACTGGAGTGGTGATATTGCTTTATATACTGGAGTGGTGATATGGCTTTATATACTGGAGTGGTTAAATGGCTTTATATACTGTAGTGGTGATATGGCTTTACATACTGGAGCCGTGATATGGCTTTATATATTGGAGTGGTGATATGGCTTTATATACTGGAGTGGTGATATGGCTTTACATACTGGAGTGGTGATATGGCTTTATATACTGGAGTGGTGATATGGCTTTATATACTGGAGTGGTGATATGGCTTTACATACTGGAGCCGTGATATGGCTTTACATACAGGAGTGGTGATATGGCTTTATATACTGGAGCGGTGATATGGCTTTACATACTGGAGTGGTGATATGGCTTTACATACTGGAGCCGTGATATGGCTTTATATACTGGAGTGGTGATATGGCTTTACATACTGGAGTGGTGACATGGCTTTGCATACTGGAGCGGTGATATGGCTTTACATACTGGAGTGGTGATATGGCTTTACATACTGGAGTGGTGATATGGCTTTATATACTGGAGTGGTGATATGGCTTTACATACTGGAGTGGTGATATGGCTTTATATACTGGAGTGGTGATATGGCTTTATATACTGGAGTGGTGATATGGCTTTACATACTGTAGTGGTGACATGGCTTTACATACTGGAGCGGTGATATGGCTTTATATACTGGAGTGGTGATATGGCTTTATATATTGGAGTGGTGATATTATAGGTTATTGAATTTGTAACCTTTTTATTGTATACTTTCATATTGTTTTCGATCAATGTAATTGTATGACTATTACTTTTCATTGTATTTGTGTTATTTTTGTAGCTTTTGATGGAATTCCTATCTTGTCATTCAGTTTCATCTTGTGTGGATGATTATTTTGCGCGAAAACAGCGTCGACGTCGGATGACGTCATTAAAAACATCAAGCGATTTTCTAAAGTTTGTTTACCATTCGATAATGCTTTAAACAGTGGGTGAGTGACCATTTCAATTATTTTATCAATTTCTGCCATAAAAGGTTGAAAAAAAACAACGTATTTTTTTGTTGACACTATAGGAAGGATTCCGTTATTTTATTTGAAAGTAGTTCCTTGTTTCTATTTCGCGGCTCTTAGCAAGAGAAAAAGTTCCGGTGCAATATCAATGTGTGCAATATCGTAGAATATTGCACACTTAGCTCAATGCAAACTAAACGGGACAATATGAAAGTATACAATAAGACTTTATATACTGGAGTGGTGATATGGCTTTATATACAGGAGTGGTGATATGGCTTTATATACTGGAGTGGTGATATGGCTTTATATACTGGAGTGGTGATATGGCTTTATATACTGGAGTGGTGATATGGCTTTATATACTGGAGTGGTGATATGGCTTTATATACTGGAGTGGTGATATGGCTTTATATACTGGAGTGGTGATATGGCTTTATATACTGGAGTGGTGATATGGCTTTACATACTGGAGTGGTGACATGGCTTTATATACTGGAGCGGTGATATGGCTTTACATACTGTAGTGGTGATATGGCTTTACATACAGGAGTGGTGATATGGCTTTACATACTGGAGTGGTGATATGGCTTTACATACTGGAGTGGTGATATGGCTTTATATACTGGAGTGGTGATATGGCTTTACATACTGGAGTGGTGACATGGCTTTATATACTGGAGCGGTGACATGGCTTTATATACTGGAGCGGTGATATGGCTTTACATACTGGAGTGGTGATATGGCTTTACATACAGGAGTGGTGATATGGCTTTATTTACTGGAGTGGTGATATGGCTTTACATACTGGAGTGGTGATATGGCTTTACATACAGGAGTGGTGATATGGCTTTATTTACTGGAGTGGTGATATGGCTTTACATACTGGAGTGGTGATATGGCTTTATATACTGGAGTGGTGATATGGCTTTACATACTGGAGTGGTGATATGGCTTTACATACAGGAGTGGTGATATGGCTTTACATACTGGAGTGGTGATATGGCTTTACATACAGGAGTGGTGATATGGCTTTATTTACTGGAGTGGTGATATGACTTTACATACAGGAGTGGTGATATGGCTTTACATACTGGAGTGGTGGCATGGCTTTATATACTGGAGTGGTGACATGGCTTTACATACAGGAGTGGTGATATGGTTTTATATACTGGAGTGGTGGCATGGCTTTATATACTGGAGCGGTGATATTGCTTTATATATTGGAGTAGTAGTGATATGGCTTTACATACTGGAGCGGTGATATTGCTTTATATACTGGAGTGGTGACATGGCTTTACATATTGGAGTGGTGACATGGCTTTACATACAGGAGTGATGATATGACTTTATATACGAGAGTGGTGGCATGGCTGTATATACTGGAGTGGTGATATTGCTTTATATACTGGAGTGGTGATATGGCTTTATATACTGGAGTGGTGATATTGCTTTATATATTTGGAGTGGTGACATGGCTTTATATATTGGAGTGGTGACATGGCTTATATACTGGAGTGGTGACATGGCTTTATATACTGGAGTGGTGATATTGCTTTATATACTGGAGTGGTGATATGGCTTTACATACTGGAGCGGTGATATGGCTTTATATACTGGAGCGGTGATATGGCTTTATATACAGGAGTGGTGATATTGCTTTATATATTTGGAGTGGTGACATGGCTTTATATATTGGAGTGGTGACATGGCTTATATACTGGAGTGGTGATATGGCTTTATATACTGGAGTGGTGATATGGCTTTACATACTGGAGTGGTGATATGGCTTTATATACTGGAGTGGTGATATGGCTTTATATACTGGAGTGGTGCAATGGCTTTATATACTGGAGTGGTGATATGGCTTTATATACTGGAGTGGTGATATGGCTTTATATACTGGAGTGGTGATATTGCTTTATATATTTGGAGTGGTGACATGGCTTTATATATTGGAGTGGTGACATGGCTTATATACTGGAGTGGTGATATGGCTTTATATACTGGAGTGGTGATATGGCTTTACATACTGGAGTGGTGATATGGCTTTATATACTGGAGTGGTGATATGGCTTTATATACTGGAGTGGTGATATGGCTTTATATACTGGAGTGGTGCAATGGCTTTATATACTGGAGTGGTGATATGGCTTTATATACTGGAGTGGTGATATGGCTTTATATACTGGAGTGGTGATATTGCTTTATATATTTGGAGTGGTGACATGGCTTTATATATTGGAGTGGTGACATGGCTTATATACTGGAGTGGTGATATGGCTTTATATACTGGAGTGGTGATATGGCTTTACATACTGGAGTGGTGATATGGCTTTATATACTGGAGTGGTGATATGGCTTTATATACTGGAGTGGTGATATGGCTTTATATACTGGAGTGGTGCAATGGCTTTATATACTGGAGTGGTGATATGGCTTTATATACTGGAGTGGTGATATGGCTTTATATACTGGAGTGGTGATATGGCTTTATATACTGGAGTGGTGATATGGCTTTATATACTGGAGTGGTGATATGGCTTTACATACTGGAGTGGTGATATGGCTTTATATACTGGAGTGGTGATGTGGCTTTATATACTGGAGTGGTGATGTGGCTTTATATTCTGGAGTGTGGCTTTATATACTGGAGTGGTGATATGGCTTTATATACTGGAGTGGTGATATGGCTTTACATACAGGAGTGGTGATATGGCTTTATAAACTGGAGTGGTGATATGGCTTTATATACTGGAGTGGTGATGTGGCTTTATATTCTGGAGTGTGGCTTTATATACTGGAGTGGTGATATGGCTTTATATACTGGAGTGGTGATATGGGTTTACACACTGGAGTGGTGATATGGCTTTATATACTGGAGTGGTGATGTGGCTTTATATACTGGAGTGGTGATGTGGCTTTATATTCTGGAGTGTGGCTTTATATACTGGAGTGGTGATATGGCTTTATATACTGGAGTGGTGATATGGCTTTACATACTGGAGTGGTGATATGGCTTTATATACTGGAGTGGTGATATGGCTTTACATACAGGAGTGGTGATATGGCTTTATAAACTGGAGTGGTGCTATGGCTTTATATACTGGAGTGGTGATATGGCTTTATATACTGGAGTGGTGATATGGCTTTATATACTGGAGCGGTGATATGGCTTTACATACTGGAGTGGTGATATGGCTTTACATACTGGAGTGGTGATATGGCTTTATATACTGGAGCGGTGATATGGCTTTATATACTGGAGTGGTGATATGGCTTTTTATACTGGAGTGGTGATATGGCTTTTTATACTGGAGTGGTGATACGGCTTTATACTGGAGTGGTGATATGGCTTTACATACAGGAGTGGTGATATGGCTTTACATACTGGAGTGGTGATATGGCTTTATATACTGGAGTGGTGATATGGCTTTACATACTGGAGTGATGATATGGCTTTACATACTGGAGTGGTGATATGGCTTTATATACTGGAGTGGTGATATGGCTTTACATACTGGAGTGGTGATATGGCTTTATATACTGGAGTGGTGACATGGCTTTATATACTGGAGTGGTGATATGGCTTTATATATTGGAGTAGTAGTGATATGGCTTTACATACTGGAGCGGTGATATTGCTTTATATACTGGAGTGGTGACATGGCTTTACATATTGGAGTGGTGACATGGCTTTACATACAGGAGTGGTGATATGGCTTTATATACTGGAGTGGTGGCATGGGTTTATATACTGGAGCGGTGATATTGCTTTATATATTGGAGTAGTAGTGATATGGCTTTACATACTGGAGCGGTGATATTGCTTTATATACTGGAGTGGTGACATGGCTTTACATATTGGAGTGGTGACATGGCTTTTCATACAGGAGTGGTGATATGGCTTTATATACGAGAGTGGTCGCATGGCTTTATATACTGGAGTTGTGGCATGGCTTTATATACTGGAGCGGTGATATTGCTTTATATATTGGAGTGGTGACATGGCTTTACATATTGGAGTGGTGACATGGCTTTACATACAGGAGTGGTGATATGGCTTTATATACGAGAGTGGTGACATGGCTTTATATACTGGAATGGTGATATTGCTTTATTTACTGGAGTGGTGATATGGCTTTACATACTGGAGCGGTGATATGGCTTTATATACTGGAGTGGTGATATTGCTTTATATACTGGAGTGGTGATATTGCTTTATATACTGGAGTGGTGATATGGCTTTATATACTGGAGTGGTGATATTGCTTTATATACTGGAGTGGTGATATGGCTTTATATACTGGAGTGGTGATATGGCTTTATATACTGGAGTGGTGATATTGTTTTATATACTGGAGTGGTGATATGGCTTTATATACTGGAGCGGTGATATGGCTTTATATATTTGGAGTGGTGATATTGCTTTATATATTTGGAGTGGTGACATGGCTTTATATATTGGAGTGGTGACATGGCTTTATATACTGGAGTGGTGACATGGCTTTATATACTGGAGTGGTGATATTGCTTTATATACTGGAGTGGTGATATGGCTTTACATACTGGAGCGGTGATATGGCTTTATATACTGGAGCGGTGATATGGCTTTATATACTGGAGTGGTGACATGGCTTTATATACTGGAGTGGTGATATGGCTTTATATACTGGAGTGGTGATATGGCTTTACATACTGGAGTGGTGATATGGCTTTATATACTGGAGTGGTGATATGGCTTTATATACTGGAGTGGTGATATTGCTTTATATACTAGAGTGGTGATATGGCTTTATATACTGGAGTGGTGATGTGGCTTTATATACTGGAGTGGTGACATGGCTTTATATACTGGAGTGGTGATATGGCTTTATATACTGGAGTGGTGACATGGCTTTACATATTGGAGTGGTGATATGGCTTTATATACTGGAGTGGTGACATGGCTTTATATACTGGAGTGGTGACATGGCTTTATATACTGGAGTGGTGACATGGCTTTATATACTGGATTGGTGATATGGCTTTATATACTGGAGTGGTGATATGGCTTTATATACTGGAGTGGTGACATGGCTTTATATACTGGAGTGGTGATATGGCTTTATATACTGGAGTGGTGATATGGCTTTATATACTGGAGTGGTGATATTGCTTTATATATTTGGAGTGGTGACATGGCTTTATATATTGGAGTGGTGACATGGCTTATATACTGGAGTGGTGATATGGCTTTACATATTGGAGTGGTGATATGGCTTTATATATTGGAGTGGTGATATGGCTTTACATACTGGAGTGGTGATATGGCTTTATATACTGGAGTGGTAATATGGCTTTATATACTGGAGTGGTGACATGGCTTTATATACTGGAGTGGTGATATGGCTTTATATATTGGAGTGGTGATATGGCTTTATATATTGGAGCGGTGACATGGCTTATATACTGGAGTGGTGATATGGCTTTACATATTGGAGTGGTGATATGGCTTTATATACTGGAGTGGTAATATGGCTTTATATACTGGAGTGGTGACATGGCTTTATATACTGGAGTGGTGATATGGCTTTATATATTGGAGTGGTGATATGGCTTTATATACTGGAGTGGTGATATGGCTTTACATATTGGAGTGGTGATATGGCTTTATATATTGGAGTGGTGATATGGCTTTACATACTGGAGTGGTGATATGGCTTTACATATTGGAGTGGTGATATGGCTTTATATATTGGAGTGGTGATATGGCTTTACATACTGGAGTGGTGATATGGCTTTATATACTGGAGTGGTAATATGGCTTTATATACTGGAGTGGTGACATGGCTTTATATACTGGAGTGGTGATATGGCTTTATATACTGGAGCGGTTATATGGCTTTATATACTGGAGCGGTGATATGGCTTTATATACTGGAGTGGTGATATGGCTTTATATACTGGAGCGGTGATATGGCTTTACATACTGGAGCGGTGATATGGCTTTATATACTGGAGTGGTGATATGGCTTTATATACTGGAGTGGTGATATGGCTTTACATACAGGAGTGGTGATATGGCTTTATATACTGGAGTGGTGATATGGCTTTATATACTGGAGTGGTGATATGGCTTTATATACTGGAGTGGTGATATGGCTTTATATACTGGAGTGGTGATATGGCTTTATATACTGGAGTGGTGATATGGCTTTATATACTGGAGTGGTGATGTGGCTTTATATACTGGAGTGGTGACATGGCTTTACATACTGGAGTGGTGATATGGCTTTATATACTGGAGTGGTGATATGGCTTTTTATACTGGAGTGGTGATATGGCTTTATATGCTGGAGCGCTGATATGGCTTTATATGCTGGAGCGCTGATATGGCTTTATATACTGGAGTGGTGATATGGCTTTATATACTGGAGTGGTGACATGGTTTATATACTGGAGTGGTGCTATGGCTATTGTCATCATGTGTATGTATCAAAAGGTATGAAGACACAAGAAGCATCAAGAAAGTTTTTGTGATTAAAAAATGCAGTTTGAGTTTTGAGTTTGACCTGTTCTGTGACATAGACCTTTATATCTTGGTGTGATGAAGTGACTATTTTTATGATGAGAATATATCGACATGTTTAAGAAATATAAGAAGAAGCCAAAAAAACAATTATTCTTATCAATTTTAGTTTTTGTGACCAAAAATGACGTTTCAATCCAGAATTTGACCTTGACTGGTGTAGACCCGAAGGGGACTCGTAAACATGTCTCTCTCAAGTCATTTAAGCCTATTCAAACTGGTTTCAAATAAAACATAACAAAACACAATGATACATTAAGCAAATTTTAATGACTCGATGATATGGCCTACTAATAGTACTGTCTGTAATGATAAAAGCATATAGCGTCAAGCGTATACTACAGAAATGTACATGTATAATAACAACGTCCTATCCCGCACCTGGGGAGATAGACAAAACAGGGCTGCAACATGCATGAATACAGTTAAACAGGGCTGCCATACGCATGAATACAGTTAAACAGGGCTGCCACATGCATGAATATAGTATAACAGGGCAGTCACATGCAGAATATAGTAAAAATAGGGCCACTAAACGCAGGTATATACTCACATACATGTATACTTTAAAATAATGAAAGGGACACCCGAAAATCTTGAAATCGTGATCAAGCATTTAAACGAGCGTTTCGATTTATTAATACAGAACCATTTTGACATTAAACTTGTTTGCATAGAATTAAATAAAAGATCAAGTTTTATTTTTTTCTTCTTCTTCAACCATGTTTAAACATATACAATCAACAGTTAGTAGTATGGAAAAAAAAAGTTTGTTTTATACTATTATTACAATGAATTTTAATGACTGAACGAATGCAAGTAATAATTGTAGAAACGCTTTTTTAAACAAGAGGTCAATGACCTTGAAGCTCTACTGATTGATTTTGATTTCAGGAAGCAGTCCCTACAGACTTGTTTTTTGAAAATCTATTTTTAACCGTGGCGGCCATCTTGAATTTCCGGCCTACCTGAAATTTTGCTAGGATCAATTAGACATTAAGAGCAACATTCCTGTGAAGTTTCATGAAAATCCGTCAAGTAGTTTCAGAGGAGTAGTCGCTACAAGTTTTCATTATCTAAGTCTATGTAAACGAAGATGGCCGCTGGCAGCCATGTTTAACGTCAAATCAAAACGATTTTCGACAAGGACCAACATCATGTCATACTGATCATTTTAGAAAAAGTCCCATATCAATATCTCCTATAGTTTTGAAGAAGTAGTCGCTACAAACTTATTTATTTTAAATCTATTTTTAGCTGTGGCGGCCATCTTGAATTTCCGGCCGACCTGAAATTTTTCTAGGATCAACTAGACATCAAGAGCAACATTCCTGTGAAGTTTCATGAACAACCGCCTAGTAGTTTCAGTGTAGTAGTCGCTACAAGTTTTTACTATATAACTCTATGTAACCAAAGATGGCCACTGGCAGCCATGTTTAACGTCGAATCAAAATAATTTTCGACAAGGATCAACATCATGTCATGCTGATCATTTTAGAAAAAGTCCCATATCAATATCACTTATAGTTTTCAAGAAGTAGTCGCTACAAACTTATTTTTTAAAAATCTATTTTTAGCTGTGACGGCCATCTTGAATTTCTGGCCGATCTGAAATTTTGCTAGGATCAACTAGACATCAAGAGCAACAATCCTGTAAAGTTTCATGACAATCCGCCAAGTAGTTTCAGAGGAGTAGTCGCTACAAGTTTTTACTATATAACTCTATGTAAACAAAGATGGCCGCTGGCAGCCATGTTTAACGTTGAATCATAACGATTTTTGACAAGGATCAACATCATGTCATGCTGATCATTTTAGAAAAAGTCCCATATCAATATCACTTATAGTTTTCAAGAAGTAGTCGCTACAAACTTGTATTTTAAAACTCTATTTTTAGCTTTGGCGGCCATCTTGGATTTCACATCAACATGAATTTTTGCTCGGATCAACTAGACTTTATGGGCAACATTTCTGTAAAGTTTCATGAATATCCATCCAGTAGTTTCAGAGGAGTTGTCGCTACAAATAAAAGTTTACGGACAGACGGACGCCGCACCACGGCATAAGCTCTGCTGATCTCTGATCAGTCGAGCTAAAAACCAAAATTGCCTTGTGTTCCTTTAAACAGGGCTGCCACACACAGCCGTTGAATTCTACAACGATGAAATGTGAGTATATACACATAACATGAACACATTTACTCATTAATATACAAGGGTATTGTTACTGACACTATGACAGCTGATGGTCACATGACTACCATTACACTTTGAAACCCAATTGTGGCAGCCCTTACAGTAACAGTAATATATCAGATCTGATCATCTCTGTAAATACACAGCTGGTGGTTATCCCCACTGCTCCCACCCCGATGATTCAACATTCCTCCCACGAGGACGGTCAATCCAACTGCGTCCACCACGATGATGATTCGACAATCTTCAGATGAGGAGCGTTAAAATCCCACTGCTCCCAAACGACAATTCAACATCCCTCCCATGAGGACAAGAATTAAGTAGTGCTCACCCGTTCTATTGGGAGTTATCCTGAATACCGCTTGCATATCCCATTCCCATCCACCCCATTAGTAAGATCACGGAGAACTCTTCACTCAGTCATCCATGACCACAAGGTGCCAAGTGCCTATTTCAGGAGGATGGAAAGTGGGAAGAGGCTAGAGAAGAGGGAAAAGAAAAAGGATATGGGAGACGAGTTATTCCCCTTGCCCATCCTTTCTATGAAATAAACAAGTGCTGTCTGATGACAGCAAACTTTACTTTTCGAGGCCTCGTCTATTTATTGACTAAGTTGAGAAAGAAGCATAATTCTGTAAAATTAATAACAGAGTAATGGCACTTGTTTGTACAAGTTCCTCTTATGATTGTGAATACATGTGTAAAGTTTCTATCAAGCAGTTTTTGAGATATGAGCAAACCTAAAAAAGTTAACGAAGAAATTAACTTTTATCGAAGAAACTGACTAAAGTACAAAAAGGGGCATAACTGTGTCAAAATAGGTTGCAGAGTTATGTGACTTGAGTGTGGCATGTTATCAATTTATACTGAATATATGGGTGAAGTTGTATTGAGTTCTGGCAGGCGGTTTGTGAGATATGAGCTTACCGAAAAAGGTTAACTAACAGTAATGCTGACTTGGCACCTTCTTGCAGTCACAGGACAACCTTTATTTTCAAACCACTGAAGCAATATAAAAAGAACCTTCATATCCTTAATATGTTTCCTAAAACCAGATACAATATTACGCTGCCCCAATAGTGGAGAAGGGTACCAACTGCATATTAAATATATAGTAAAATGGTTCCTTGTCCCGTTAATGTGAGGATACTAGGAATCAAAATTTATATATAAAAAAAAAAGATCATGGATCTTTCTATAGCACTATTTTGACTGGGTATGAGTATATAATATTGCATGTTTTAAAATGCCATTGTAAATACTCCTAGAAATCGGTAATAAAAAATAAAAAATTATATTTATAGCTTTAAAGGACACACAGCAATCTTGATAAATGTTTGCCCTTTAAAGGGACTGATGCACTATTTTCAAACAAGATTTATTTAAAAGAGCTCTGAAAAACTTGAAAAAAGCTGAAAGAATTATCAAAATACCATGAAATATAAAGGAGATAATACTGAACATTTGCAAAGAAACATCAATGGAGATGGCCATCTTGGAACGATGACGTCATCGTGCCTTTTTACCATAAATGGTATATTGCCAAAATATCTTTTAAAAGCAAAGCTCGTTGCTTATTTAAACACCTTGATGGGCGAGTTGGGCGTAGCTGATCTCGGTGTTTAAATAAGCCAACTCGCTGATGAGACCAGACTCTATCTATTACATGTTTAATATTTGCATATTTATTTTTAATCAATTTGCAGTGGTTTTCTTTAATTTAAAAATACCAGATTACGGAAAAGATGAGGCAGTTCTGGTGTTCGGCATCGTACGGAGCAGACCGATGCAACGTACGTCATCCTACGAAAAACACGTCGTCGTCGTCATCATACGACAATATAGAAGCAGTTACATTTTCATAGAATCTCACCTATCTGATGCTGAATTTATTAAACTTTTTGGATAAACTGGTACAATGCTCAGCGCATCATATCCGCATCAGTTTTATTCAACTTGTTTAATAATTTCAATATTAGAAAGGCATTAGTGTAATATCATCTAGGTACAGCAAGTGGAGATAAAAGTGGAGATTATAACTGACTGAAATAAATATTTCAGAAACAAGATAGAGACAAATAAGGGTCAACGCATCAAGTCGCAAGTTTTTAAACATTGGGGTTTTACGGCGCCCCAACACATGAAAGGTTATATGGCGCCTAACAGGAATGAACATGCCAGGCTCATCCTCCATGTACATCGAGATAAAATATGGAGAACGGGCCTAGAACCTTCTCACCTTGAACTGCAGAGTTGCTGCAAATTCTATTGTAGACACTCCATTTACGCTGGAGCCACGTTATAGTTTTTCTGCCACTGCTCTAGTGATATGAGCGAGGTGGTACCTGAAACAATGCAGGGGTCATGATGAAGACCTTTAATGACCATGAACAAAAAATGATAAAATAAACATGAATTTCGGGGGTTCTACCCCTCTGCCTTCCCCTCCAACGGGATCTGCAGTGGCCCTTTTCTTTGCCCCGTAACCACATGGGGCGTTTATAAACATACATACAAAATGGATATTCTGAATTGAATTGGGTTTTAAGGCGCACCAACACATGAAAAGGTTATATGGCGCCTAAAAGGCATGAACATGCCAGGCTCATCTTCCATGTACATCGAGATAAAATATGGAAAATGGGCCTAGAACCTTCTCACCTTGAACTGCAGAGTTGCTGCAAATTCTATCGTAGAAACTCCATTTACGCTGGAGCCACGTTTATTGTTTTTTTGCCACTGCTCTTTTGATGCGAGCAAGATAGCACCTGAAACAATGCAGGGATCATGATGAAGACCTTTAATGAACATGAACAAAAAATGACAAAATGAACATGAATTTGGGGGGATTCTACCCCTCTGCCTACTCCTCCAAATGGATCTGCAGTGGCCCTATTCTTTGCCCCGTGACCAAACGGGGGCACCCGGGATATTCTGAATGACAGGCCCACCATACCAGTAGTCAATATGCCACTGATTACACTTTAGTGTGAAATCTTATGTATATTCAAGCTTTAAACACTATTAACAAGGTGAAATATTTCTATTTCTATACATTCAAACCTGTCTTAAGCAGCCACTCAAGGGAAAGACCAATAGTGACCTCTAAAGGCAGGTGGTTGCTTAATAAAGGTTGATTTACATTAACATCATTTAAATGGGATATAGAAAATGTGGTTGCTTAATACAGGTGACCACTAACACAGGTTTGACTGTATATTCTATTTTTAGCCAATCTATTTTAAGATATTCTATTTATAGCTGATCTATTAATAGATAATTTATTTATAGGTATACTGCTACATTTGTCAAAGATAAACATGATTAGGGGTATAACATCCAGAATCAAATACATGAGGCTACTGGCCAAACGCAGTATTACAAACTGATGACACTTCCACAGAGCTTACTTGACCCAATATTAATAGCACTATTTCATTAACAAAATATATTTATAATATATTATCTATACAAAATACTGACACTGTGTTCATTGCAACATGGGTTTGTATGTGGCGTCCTATGCAATGAATACCAACATATATGTGGCAGGCTTAATAACTTTTTTAAGGCAATAGTTTATTAGTTTTGTATGAACAGAGAGGAACTATTTACTATGTTATGAAAAATAGCCAAAAAAGGTCAGAGACGTGAGAGACATATTCAAATATTTTTTATTTATTTTTTAATTATTCTGTTTTACATTATTATTATTAATCAATAAACAAACGACCTTAATTATGATGTAAAGTCAGTATTGATCAACAGTATTCAATACACAGTTTATCAAGTTTGTCATTATTATTCAAATGTAGCACTGTCCAGATGAAAGTGTAAACATATTAAACTGGAAGTTTCATGGACAAATATTTAGGATTATTTGAGCTATTGTTTTTACCTTATTTATTGTAAGAAGTCTTAATTATTAAACATTCTGAATCAGTTTTATTTTATTGATAAAAGCATAGTTCAAAGTTATTAAAAATTTAATTTTAATAAATTCGTAAAAGCTTAGTAATATTCTATTTGTTCCGTACACTCATATATCAAAAACACCTTTAATAGACTCTATTGCAGTGACATGATATTCACATGACCTATATGTATGTCACATGACTACCATATTAGTCAAACAACTATCATGTGACTTGACTCAAAAAAAATTACAAATCACATGATCATTGTCACGTCAAATTGATCACGTGACTTCTTAATATAGATACATGTACATACTGCATGCGATATACCAAGTCAAATTCATGAAACTGCTCAGCACAAAATCTGAAAACCTGAAATTATCTCAACTCGCAAAAGGTAAGTTTTTCCTATGGTTCGAGGCGCTCGTTTCAGCCAGTTGTTTTTTTAGAAATAACATGAGGAATTTTATCAATACGTACATAATTTATATCATTTGGACTGGCATTTTAGTGGTAAAAAAAACAAAAGTAGTTTTTAAAATTGGTTGCGAAAT
The DNA here is from genome assembly GCA_037043455.1 of Cyrtodaria siliqua. Classification (NCBI taxonomy): domain Eukaryota; kingdom Metazoa; phylum Mollusca; class Bivalvia; order Adapedonta; family Hiatellidae; genus Cyrtodaria; species Cyrtodaria siliqua. The sequence goes on from JAWPHD010011429.1 coordinate 42,283, forward strand.
AAATATTTTACAGCCAAAATGCTTTTACACGTTTTTTCCCCCCCCATGAACAGTACGGCTCACGCGAACCCATACTTGACTCTATTTGCCGAGTTTGGTGTTATTGATTGCTGCGAGTGAATCTTTTCCGTATAAAGTTAACCTGACCGATAAATACAATGAGTAAATTTCGAAACAGATCTGTATTTCAATTGTTTAATGCATTTAGTCACAAGTTTGTTCATTTTTCATAGCTGTAGTTCAGCGGAGTTTTTGAGTATTTTACTCATATATTTTTTTACCAAAACCCTTAGTTTTTAAAATTGTATCATTACACATCTGCATACTACAGATACTCTAAACTTTTAAAAAATCATGAGTATTATATGTGTATGTATCGTCCTGTGGAAGTTTATTCCATATTCATTAATGAAAATTGTTCCACGCATGTGTCTAATATTAAGGTCATACAATGTTTCTTTTCCAAAAAATAGAAAGTCTAATTGTCTTTTGCTTCCATTTCTAAAGTTATTGAATAATTAAGCATAAAAATTACTTCAACCATAACAAGTTGCGGCCTTTACCTGTGCAAACTCCGAGTTTGTCGACGCGAAGTATCATGGCGTACATATGCAGAGCTTTTCGCATAGCTGATTGCCACTCCACGTAGTTTTATCATCAAAACTCAGCTGAGTAGACGATTTGTAAATTCCTCACTCGGCATGAAAGAGTCAAGCGTGGGGCCTCACTTGTAAATTCCTGTTGGTGAGACGAACAAAAAATTATGACACCTCAAATAACTTCAATTAACCTTAAAGGGAGTACATCAGGCTTTTCAAAGGGGTCTAGGGGTCCGACTTAAAATTGACAAATAATGATATTTTCTATTTTAAAGCGCCTAAACATAAAGACTGATGCTAAAAATGACCCCTTAGTTACAAGGAAATTAATTCTGTACTGTAATACGTGCTATCCTAGGTGACGCACCAGGGTTAATTTCAGCATTTTATGCCCGATTCCGTCCTAGCTATATGGTGTATTCAAAGTTTATACCTTAGCAATATGGTTCGAACATCATATTTTGATAGATATAAGTGTTTTATCATGAATTGGAACATTTTTATAATTTAAGATATTTCTAGAGAAATCCTGATGTACCCCCTACTCAGAATTTGCTAAGGATCACTTTTATTCTTCCATATAATTTTATTAGAAATTAATTCACAATAACCATATTAATTTCATTGATACTTCAACAATTCCACAATTTGAATCGTCATGAGATCACATGACCATACACTGCCCTAAATAATTTCATGTAAAATAGAAATAATGCGATTTATTTCAGCAAGAAATTTAGACAGCAAAAAAGTGATCCTTAGCAAATTTTGAGTAGTATAGTTTACTATAAAACTTTCAGGGCATCTCAATCTATGTTTTTCGGCACTGATAATGCACTATCAAACTTTCCACATGAACTTTTTATTCTCCATCCATTTTGAAAATTAAGTATTTTCTTATTTTGCCATGTAAGACTGTCAAGTGTAAAGAACTGTAAGTCTTAGGAAGCCGAGTGGTAAGGCAGAGATTTTGTGCCTTGTAGTTTCACACCACTTGTCTCGATCATTTTTAACTTCTAAGCTTAAGCAATGAAAAAGCAAGTGATTGAACAATGAGAAATATATTTAAAGCCAATGTACAAAGCGAAACAAGAAACAAATTCAACCTAATACCTTTGTTAGTTTGTTTAACCGGGATTGAACCACATCTAGGGATGGTGTGTGTGGCCATTACTGAGGAAAGTACAACACAGGACACAGGAGGGTCGAAAATTGTTGGACCGTTTGTTTGTTTCAGGTTTAACATCATTTTCCAGCACATTTTAGGCTATGTTTGATCAAAATGATCTTGTTGACTGAGAAATAAATCATCAAGTTATTTCTCAAAGATTGTGAGCAATTTTTTTTTTTTTTTTCGGGGTGGGGGTCGAACTTTGTTCCCATTCCAAATGGCAAAGAGTAAGTTTTTGTTAGGAGCTTTCAGAAATATACAGAATTATTTAGCTTTTGCAGTGTTTGGCATGTAAAGCAGAACATAAATATTTACTGAGAATATTTTTTGTGGTAACCGTCTCAATTTTTTCCCCGTTTATGGTACGATTTTTACAATTGCAAGGGCCATGGCCCCTATTCCCCAAAAACACTGGAAACCCAAAAACCCAACACTGAACGATCTGCCCAGTATTCGCCTGTACTCTTCACAGTCATGGGACACACACACTATACCCTAGTATGTGAAAGTCACATTTACTAAAAAATCTTTAACAATTTTCTAACACTTCTTGTACATACACTTGGTCTAGGCAAATGTCCGTTTTGGGATACATTTTGGCAACCGGGCAATTTTTGTATAGTGGATTTAATTTCATGTGAATTATTATTTGCGATTTATTTTTAAGGGCAGGAATGTTTAAAATGTCTGCGGGAACACTACACAGTTATGTACTGCATTGAATTAGTTCAAAATATTAACTATTAAATTAAGTTTTTTTAGCCCAAATATGAAAATTGGACTAAATACGCTAATTTAAACCCTTTAAATATGTTGTTGTTCTAGATTTTCTAACAAAAAGAGAAATTTTTGAGAAATACAAACTATTAACGTATACACGAGAAATTATATCAAAGCGTCCGTCTCTATATGAAAAGATTCGTTCTTCCAAAATTGTATTTGCCAATCTCACATACACAACTGGTATATTTTCTTTAACAAAAGTTGAAGCCCGGAAAAACTATTTTCAAGCTGAAATAATTAAATCTACCACTTGAGAAAAATACTCCCAAAACGGGCATTTCCTGCACAAGTTAATAACACTCGTACAACACTTGTATATCTGACTGAACACATATAGTACAAGCAAGATTTCCAGTTCTTATATCACAACATATCACCTTCTTACCATATCTCACCCCTCTATATCATATCACCTTCTTACCATATCTCACCCCTCTATATCATATCGCCTCTTTATCATATCTCACCCCTCTATACCATATCACCTCCTTACCATATCTCACCTTTCCATATCATATCACGTCTTTATTGTATTTCACCCCTCTATATCATATCACCGCTTTATCATACCTCACCATTCTATATCACTTATCACAATCTTCCTTTATCAAGGCCAAGCGCAATATACACGTTTATATACATTAAAACTTAACGCACGTGGCCAAGCACGCACGTTAATACTTCCACTTTATTCGTAGTCCATAATACCACTTCAACATCTCCTGCTCACGTCGTGTCTCCTTCGTGTAGTGACTCCTTGTAATCTATGAAGCAGATGTCTTATACATCCTTATTCCAGCCAGCAGACGAAAAAACAATGTACATTTTACACATTTAAAACAAATGCACACTACTCCTCATTTCCATAGGCACCTTTGGGTATACATTCTGCTGTGTAGTTCAACAGCCCCCTTTCAAGTTTACCATCACCTCCATCTCACTGCACATTTTAATGGCTATTGTCCGATATAAACTTTTAAATAACTTCATTTCATCCCATTTCTCTGTTGTGATTGTAACAATTTAATGGCCAATGTCAATTAACTGCAACATTTTAATGGCCAATATACAAATTTCTGTAACAATTTAATGGCCATATACAAATTACTGTAACAATTTACTTGCAATATACAAATTACTGCAACAGTTTAATGGCCTTGTACAATTTACTGCAATAATTTAATGGCCATATACTAATTAATGCCCATATCAAAATTACTGCAATAATTTACTAGCTGAATATGCATAATTCACAATTTAATAGCTATAAACAAATTATTGCAGTAATTTAACAACCATATAGAAATCACTGTCAGAATATAATGGCAATAACAAATGTCAGAATTTAATGGTCTTATACAAGCTATTGTAGTAATTTAATGACCATATAGATATGTCAGAATCTAATGGCCTTAACACATAAGTCAGAGTTTAATGGCTTTATAATTATTGTAGTAATTTAATGGACATATACAAATTACTGCAGTAATTTAATAACCATATATAAATTACTGTCAGAATCTAATGGCCATAATGAATAAGTCAGAATGTAATGGCCATACAAACTATTGCAGTAATTTAATGACCATATAGTCATTAGTCAGAATCTCTAATGGCCATAACACATAAGCCAGAATTTAATGGCCTTATACAAATTATTGTCACAATGTTATGGCCTTGGACAAACTAATGTCACAGTTTAATGGCCATATATATTACTTTCTGTCTAATGCAAGGACGATTGTATAGATGAAAGGGGATTACCCTCCATATAAGGGATTACCCTCCATATAATAATCCCATGCTATATTTGTCTGCAAGCATCTTATGTATAAGTTGTATGAGAACATATTGTTGTATTTTCAACACTACTTATCATGCTGGCATGCAATGTATGTTTTCAGATATCCAACACTGTTGGCATGATGATTAAGGTCATCCTAGTTGCACAGGTCACTCACTAGGTTATGGAGTGCACGAAAGGTCACTCAAGGGTCAGCGAGTGAACACAGGGCCACTAAGTTACTAAGTATATGAAGTTCACTCACTAGAGTACCAAGTGCTCAAACTGGCATTAGGTCAATGAGTGCATAAAAGGACACAAGGTCATTAAGGTCAGCATGTATCCATGACGATTTATGACATACTGGAGCACGGAAGCCCAGGTGAGCCCATCTGGGTGAGAACTCGATCTAACCACTGTAACGGACCATTTAGATGAATCTCGATCCAACATGGAGTGCTCGTCACGGTTTGCCGCCTGGGAAATAAAACAGAAATAGTTACCATAGTTACAAAAGTATAACATGACAAAATTATGTATATAGATGTTGTACAAAACTAGGTGGAATAAAGCTTTTCCCTGAGAGAACTGAGCTCTAATTTTTTCTGGTCAAACACAATTATATGCCATGCTGATTGTGGTTTGGATTGTTTGTATCTGTGATTAACGGTTTCAGACCTGAAAAGATAGCTCATCAACTGTGGCTATTTTCTGCCTGTGCTTTTTACCAGCTGAGCTCATACTTTACTATTTGGTGCCATCTTGGATTTGACAGGAATTCCTTTTCATGACTTGCCCACGAACAGTTTAACAAAATTGGCTATGGCATGTTTTTTCCCCCATAATTCTAATTGTAGATGAATGCTGGTGACCGGCTTGCAAGTCATCTAAGTGAATAGGCATTTCATACTGTACTAACTACATGAAAAGCTGAACACCAGCCGTACTAGCCAGGTAGAAATAGCAAACCTTTCGACCATCTTGGATTTTGCAAGAACATGAATTTTATTTTGGACTGACTTGTCATTGGGAGTTATATCCCTGTGAAGTTTATACAAACCTGGCCAAAAGTTTTTGAGAAGTTGCAATCGTATAAACCGAGCCCACGTTCCAATGCGGCCCAAGTTATTTGCTTAATAGTCAAACTCATATGACTACCATTAAATAAAGACTTTTTCAAATTAACTTACGGTGTGGGAGTGGAATAACACCATTCTATAGTTTCGATATATCACTTGTTATATATAACTATATAAGTATGCGCTGTCAAAAAAAATAATCGATAATGACTATGATCCAATTCTCATGGTTTACCGATATGTTGTTTTCACATGTTAAAGTGACAGGCAAAATGCAATAAAAGTCTATATGTGTGTTGTGTGATAAATAGAATCTTTCGTTCATTCATTAATGAATTTATTAGACTCGTTAGCAAAAATGATATAATGCTCAGCAAGAGCCTCGCATTATATCATTTTGCCAACTCGTTTATTAAATTCTAATGAATTTATTAGACTTGTTATCAAAAATGATATAATGCTCAGCAAGAGCCTCGCATTATATCATTTTGCAAACTCGTTTAATAAATTCAATAATGAATGCGTACTCATGTAAGATCCTCTATATATTAATTTACAGTTATACTCTTTTGAAACAATCGTTAACATTTACCACCAATGGTTCGATAAGAATGATTGCTACGTCGACAGTTCTGCTATTCTAGAGGATAAGTTTTCCGGAAAATACATTCCTTAAATTTAATTCCCACGGCAGTACATGATTTCCAGTGTATATGTAAGTGAAGACGACAACTGTCACAGAGTATATTCCGTTCATTTGTGTGTGTTTATAATTGTGTTAATTTGTTTTCCCATTTCGAGAATGTGGATTTTGTTGGGGAATTGTAGGAAAAAAGAGAGCATATTTTGAAAGGGCTCCCAGGAAAGCACTGCCATCTTCTTTAAAGGGAGTACATCAGGATTTTTCTAGAAATATCTTAAATTATAAAAATTTCCAATTCATGATAAAACACTTATATCCATCAAAATATGATGTTCGAACCATATTGTTAAGGTTTAAACTTCGAATACACCATATAGCTAGGACGGAATCGGGCATAAAATGCTGAAATTAACCCTGGCGCGTAACCTAGGATAGCACGTATTACTGTACAGAATGAATTTCCTTGTAACTAAGGGGTCATTTTAAGGATCATTCATTATGTTTAGGCGCTTTAAAATAGAAAATATAATTATTTGTCAATTTTAAGTCGAACCCCTAGACTCCTTTGAAAAGCCTGATGTACTCCCTTTAAGACACAGTGATTTTTTTCAAACTTCTGGGAACGGTATAAAAATATGTATATGTTTAAATATGTGACAACAAAAAAGTTGGGGTGTCTTCTGTAAGCATATACCCAGTATGTTCTCAGTACATTTAAAAACACATTTATGGTTTTCAATTATTTTTAGTCCGCTGTTTTTCTGTTCAAATCAATGTATTTTATGTTAGATTCTAATACACCCGCACTATATAGCCTAGTTTAAAATATCTCGTTATATTCAATGATATATCACAGTAACGTTTGCAACATTAGGAGAATACGCAAGGCAATGAAAAATATCTCACTGTAGCATTTGCAACGTTAGGAGAGTAAGCAAAGCAATGCGAAATGCCTTATTTTCACATTTTAGGGGTATTAGAATAGAAATAGAACATCGTTTACGGTGAATTATCGTGTAATATATCACGGTTTGTAGTTCAATTGTAAGCAATAATTTCACTTCCCTTCGGGCTCGTGAAATTATTGTTTACAATTTAACTCCAAACCGTGATATATTACACGATATTTTGGGCAAGTGAAATTATTGCTTACAATTGAACTACAAACCGTGATATATTACACGATAATTCGCCGTAAATGATGTTCTATTTCTTAAATATAAGTCTCTTTGACATAAAGGTTAACATATGGCATTAAACAGTTGCACAAGATTTGCTCTACTTCTTTCAGCTAAAACACACTTTGCATAAGGACTTCACTGTAAAATTAAACAAGAGGCCCAAAAGGGCCTGTATCGTTCTACTGGCTACCCCTGGGGCGCGGCCAAATTTGATCCCGGGTTCACCAAACTTGTTAGAGGATCCAAAAGCTCTCTTGTAGTTTCAGAGAAGATTTTTGAAGTTCTTCACTATAACTCTATGTAAAACTGATCCAACAAGGGCCACTAAGCTCCCAATTAAAGAAAAAAGAACCAAGGTTTCTTATGTGAAAAAACAATTTAAAAAAAATAAAATAAAATTGAACCCGTCAACCAAGGTTTTCTACGGAAAAAAAATATGCCTCCAGTGAGATTTGAACCCACGCCCCCTTGGGTTTCCAGTTTACATTACCAAATATGAAAAAAGGGCCATAACTCCGGTATTAATGGTTCGATCCGACTGGTTCTCAAACTCGTTAGAGCTTTCATTGATATCAACAATCTGGTCAAGTTTGGGAAAGATCGAATTTAAAATGAAGGCGCTAGAGTTCACAATGGCATATTTCAAGAATTCAAGGGCACATAACTCTGGTGTTCCTAGTCCGATATAGCTGGTTTTTCGAACTTTCTGAGCTTTCATTAATATTAACAATCACTTAAAGTGATGAAAAATGACGGCCCTATAGTCTTAACGAGGCAAAATATAGCATTTTAACTAAATCAAGGGCCATAACTCTGCTGTTACTGGTCCGATCTGGATATTTTTCAAACTTTTCCAAGCTTTCGTTGATATTAATAATCTGGTAAAGTTAGGTAAAGATCAGATGAAAAATGAAGGCCCTATTACAGGGATCACCCTAGGAGTGAATTTCAATGCGACAAAATGTCCCATTTGCTTGATTTTAATGAGACATTCACCATATCATGAACCATTTCGGATGCGAAGCCGAACGACCAGTGGTTGTTCGTCGACCGCATGAATCGCTGGAGGCTGCTAGGCGTGTTTGGGGGCATGACCCCCAGAACATTTTTAAATTTATATGTGATTTCCTGCATTCTGGCTCATTCCAAATAGTGAAAGCAGAAGTTGCTAAAGCATCTGAAATAAAGCGTGTCCGAATTTACGTCAACTTTTTATGCTAACATAGTTTTATAATTGCTTGCCCCACTCCAGTACATAGTTAATCGCGTCCAATCATTACAGATTGGGGGATAATGTTCAGATATGACTAGAAGTTGAATTATTATAAAAATGGCCATGTTTATTCATAATCAATGGATTTTCTTTGACACCCCTGCTTTCGCAAAGCAAAAGCGAACCGGAAGTTTACCGACATAATCTCAATTTGATTTTTTTCATGTGATTTTCGAATAATTTGATATTTTCTCATTTTATATATTTTAATCGCGAATAAATGGATCTGAGCAAATTTACTTGAGATTTTAAATGAAATGTAAATAAATATGTTTTCATTACAAACCAAAATGGTGAAAATGGATTGCCCCGAATTCGGTGCAACAATTTGTTCCATTTGTCTTTTTCATGCGATTTTTGAGAATTTAATGCGAGAATATCGCCGAATCGCGGCCTAGAGTGATTCCTGCTATCATTTTAAAGAGGCAAAATATAACATTTTTAACTAAATGAAGAGCCACAACTCCGTTGTTACTGGTCGAATTTTAGCTGGTTTTCGAAGTGGTCTGAGCTTTCATTGATATTAACAATCTGGTAAAGTTTGGAAAAGATCGGATGGAAAATGAAGCCCCTATCGTCTTAACGAGGCAAAATATAGCATTTTTAACTAAATCAAGGGCCATAACTCCGCTGTTACTGGTCCAATCTGGCTGGTTTTCGAAAGGGTTTGAGCTTTCATTGATATTGACAATCTGGTAAAGTTTAGTAAAGATCGGATGGAAAATGAAGGCTCTATCGTCTTAACCAGGCAAAATATAGCACTTTTAACTAAATCAAGGGCCCTATCTCCGCTGCTCCTGGTCCGATCTGGCTGGTTTTCGAATTTGTCTGAGGTTTCATTGATATTAACAATCTGGTAAAGTTTGGTAAAGATCGGATGAAAATTGAAGGCTCTTACGAGACAAAAGTTAACGACAGACAGACGGGCGATGGACAATTCGGCATTCCATAAGCTCTGCTGGCGCCTTTGGCCAATAGAGTAAAAAATTGCTTTTTCAGATGTACCGAGTTGAGTGTAATTTAGGTAATACTATGTCAAGTGTTTACTGAGACCTACTACTAGAATTGATATGTTGTTTATTAGTGATGGGAATCAGTGGAAAATTCATGATCGATCATTAATCAATTAAACATGGCTTCCATGCAAGACAGAAGTGTAAGGCTTTTTCAGACTATAATGAAGAAAAGAAACACACGTACGCTTCACGTATGTTCTGGTCATTAAGCAATTTAATGAAACTGACCAAACATTTATTTTAACTATAAATTGTGATATCCCTTTAGAAATATAGGACTACTTGTCGCAAAATTGAAAATTGCCACTGTTTCGTCGGTGTGTTCTTGGGCAAGACACTTTCCCTTAGCCTCGTCCGTCGGATGGGGACGTAAACCGGGCAGTCCCTTGTATCGGTCTATCCTCCGAGCACGTTAAAGAACCATAGGAATATATTCGATAATAAGAGTAGGGCACGGTTCCCGAATTCCTATGTATCCTTCCCCTCTCTCTGGGGCGGCTCTAAATAACCTATACTGTATTGATGAGCCATTAAACAACATTCAATTCAATTACATATTTCTTGTATCATCTGCATACCAACTGTAACTCTCCTATACTTCCAAAAATGCTTTTTAATAATCTTAACTCCAATTCCAATAACAAGAAAAATGATTTCATCATAAATATAAACTGTATTGTAAATATTGTATACCATGTACATCGAGATAAAATATGGAAAATGGGCCTAGAACCTTCTCACCCTGAACTGCAGAGTTGCTGCAAATTCTATCGTAGAAACGGTATAAAAGAACTGCCAAAGACCAACAAAAAGAGAATTGATTGTGATTGTGTTTGCACCAAGACACCTCCAACTAAGGAATTGTAATCCATTTCCTTCAATTACCTACTCTGGGAAGAGGAAATCAAATCCCTGTACGGAATTAATCGTCTATCATCTTGTTCATCTGTTGTTTTTCCAATTAATCACTGTCAGACGCAAGATCCACTCTAGAAAAAGAAGAATTAGAAGTCTCGCCCACGATGTGCTTTTTCGCAAATAAAAGATGTCTGTGGGTGCAACTCGTGCTGAATTACGTCACCAACAGTTGGTGGATCTTCTGCATGTAATTTGGGGGAAATAGAACTAAGTGACCTAAACGCAAAACTTGCATGCATAAATCATTAAGTTATCTGCCCTTTGTCTGGGATGTATTTCCCCAACTATAACCAAAATTTGAAGTCTCTAGACTAAATTAAAAATAGTGTGTACACTTCCAGAGAAAATGACCTATTAAAATGAAAACTTAAATGATTCGGCCATCGTCAGAAAAGTAATACCTATGTCTCTCTTCAAAAAAAGTCAAGACTTTTTTTACAGCCGAGATGGGTCTATCCTGTATTTATTAAACTGATGTTTTTACTGAATGTTTATGAAAAAAAAACATTCATCCAATATGTTCATGGTTCGACGCGTTTCTTTAGCACGCTTCCTATTCGACAGCCAAAACTGTTGTGCTTACGAACAATATATTTAAATGGGATATAACAATACACTACTATCTTTGAATTGACCAGAATTACCTACTTGTAGGCAGAACCCCAGCCTTTCACAAAGCTCTTACGTATTGTACACATGCGTTACTTCTGGTGGTAAACTGACCCCGAATTACCTACCTGTACTCAGCCACCCAGCCTTTCACAAAGCTCATATGTATGGTACACACGTGTGTCAGTTGGTACACTGACCCAGAATTACCTACCTGTACTCAGCACCCCAGCCTTTCACAAAGCTCATATGTATGGTACACATGTGTGTCAGTTGTTACACTGACCCAGAATTACCTACCTGTACTCAACACCCCAGTCTTTCACGAAGCAAAGCTCATATGTATGGTACACACGTGTGTCAGTTGGTACACTGACCCAGAATTACCTACCTGTACTCAGCACCCCAGCCTTTCACAAAGCTCATACGTATTGTACACATGCGTTACTTCTAGTGGTAAACTGACCCAGAATTACCTACCTGTACTCAGCACCACAGCCTTTCACAAAGCTCATACGTATTGTACACATGCGTTACTTCTGGTGGTAAACTGACCCAGAATTACCTACCTGTACTCAGCCACCCAGTCTTTCACAAAGCTCATATGTATGGTACACACGTGTGTCAGTTGGTACACTGACCCAGAATTACCTACCTGTACTCAGCACCCCAGCCTTTCACAAAGCTCATATGTATGGTACACACGTGTGTCAGTTGGTACACTGACCCAGAATTACCTACCTGTACTCAGCACCCCAGTCTTTCACAAAGCTCATATGTATGGTACACACGTGTGTCAGTTGGTACACTGACCCAGAATTACCTACCTGTACTCAACACCCCAGCCTTTCACGAAGCAAAGCTCATACGTATTGTAACACGCGTGTCAGCTGGTACACAGACCAAGAATTACTTACCTGTACTCAGCACCCCAGCCTTTCACGAAGCTCATACGTATTGTACACATGCGAGTCAGTTGGTACACCGACTCGAACCCTTGATTTACTGACTGAGCCAGGAGGGCCGCAAACTCCTGGTTATTAAAGATCTTTAAATTGCACCCTGAAACATGTAAAATAGTATAAACAACTATAATATGTTTATTCAGTAACTAGAAGGCTGTTGCACGGAACACTTGTGTCACCTGCTGTGCGCCTTTACAGCACTTATGACCTTGGTTAAGTTGCAGGTTAAAGTTTTATGAAAAGGGGCATAACTCTGACAAAATAAGTCAGTTATTGGACATGTGTTCCTTGAGGTAAGATGAAGACATGTGTAAAGTTTTATGAACATACTGTGGAATCGTTTAATTCCGTGGGCATTAAACTTCGAGGTTCTTTCCAAAAAGACAATTTCGCGGGGACGTAAATTTGCACATTTCTGATTTTTGAAAGAAATAAAATTCCGTAAATTTGTCCATGTTAACCCTATGGAAAAACATCCGGCAGACCTGTCTGGCAATTACGTCAAATGTCAAATTCCTGTTCCTGTCGCATGTCAAATTGCCCAATTAACCATTGGTCATTAAACATTAAACACATCCAATTAATGGAGAATATGTCTGACACCATTGCTTAAACTTACTAATTATTTCCTTTTATTCTAGTAATCGGTCTTGCGTATGACGCCCGTTTGACTGGTTTATTGATTTCTTACTCATATTTTATCTTTGGACAATATTTCTTGAGTCTTTAAAACAAGAGGTCAATGACCTTGAAGCTCTACTGAAAGGTTTTTGATAGCTAGATCAGCATTTCTGTGAAGTTTTATGAAAATCAAGTTTTCATTATATGAATCTATGTAAACAAGGATGGCCGCTGGCGGCCATGTTTAAAGTCAAATCAAACTTATTTTTGACAAGGATCAACATCATGTCATACTGATCATTTTAGAAAATCTCCTATATCAATATCACTTATAGTTTTCAAGAAGTAGTCGCTACAAACTTGCATTTTGAAAATCTATTTTAGCCATGGCGGCCATCTTGAATTTCTGGCTGACCTGAAAATTTGCTAGGATCAATTAGACATCAAGAGCAACATTCCTGTGAAGTTTCATGAAAATCCGTCAAGTAGTTACGGAGGAGTAGCCGCTACAAGTTTTTACTAGATAACTCCATGTAAACAAAGATGGCCGCTGACAGCCATGTTTAACATTGAATCAAAATAATTTTCAACAAGGACCAACATCATGTCATACTGATCATTTTAGGAAAAGACGCATATCAATATCACTTATAGTTTTCAAGAAGTAGTCGCTACAAACTTTTTTTGAAAATCTATTTTTAGCTGTGGCGGCCATCTTGAATTTCCGACCAACCTGAAATGTTGCTAGGATCATTTAGACATTTAGACATCAAGAGCAACATTCCTGTGAAGTTTCATGGACATCTGTCAAGTAGTTTCAGAGGAGTAGTCGCTACAAGTTTTTACTAAATAACTCTATGTAAAAAAATCTATATATCAATATCACTTATAGTTGTCAAGAAGTGGTTGCTACAAACTTGTATTTTAAAAATCTATTTTTAGCTTTGGCGGCCATCTTGGATTTCACATCAACATGAATTTTTGCTAGGATCAACTAGACTTCATGGGCAACATTTCTGTAAAGTTTCATGAATATCCATCAAGTAGTTTCAGAGGAGTAGTCGCTACAAATAAACGTTTACGGACAGACGGACGGACGGACGGACGATGGACGCCGCACCACGGCATCAGCTCTGCTGATCTCTGATCAGTCGAGCTAAAAATACAAAATACGACAGCTACTTTTTTCTTGTTTTCAAAATACTATTTTTTTTATTCGTAGTCTGTCTGTTTCTAGTATTTGTTCATAAAATATAACAAATAATTTCCATGTTCAATTCATTGAAAACCTACCCAGTTGCTGATTAAATAATACTAAGTACTCGATAATTGATGACAAAATAACAAACGTTAATACCATTCATGAACAATTTACTAGTACACATCTGTGGAAGTAAACATAGGTATACTGACTTTGAAAAGTTTAAGACAAACCGAAAGTTTTTGTTTTTTATTATCAAAATAAATGTTTAATAAATAAATAAACCTTTTTTTCTGACAACATACAACCAGATTCAATAGTTATTGACTAAATGACGAATTCCAAATTCATTAGGGATTCCAAATCGAGGCCGTTTTCATACACATTATTCAAACTTTTGGGCATTAAACATTCGTGGGGATTTGATTTCGTGGTTCAGGTCATCCTCGAAATCCACGATATTAAATCCCCCACGAATATTAATGATTTCACAGTTGGTCAAATACTTTTCAAGTTTTGGCCAATGTAAGGTTGCAGGTTTAAGGCTGACGGATGAAGATGGACAAAGTGATCCCTAAGTGTCTGCCATGCTATGCAGACGACACAATAAAACTCGGGGCAGCATTTTTGTTTGGGACCTAAAGCAACACCCACTGCATCACCCGTTAGATGGAGACATTAACGATCCCAAGTAGCTTCTCTCCTCCGGGCAAGTATATCTCTTCTCTGTATCCTCCGCCTCTGTCTGCGGCAGCTCTTAATACCCTAAATAATGTGATGACGAGCCACTGGACAACAATTCGATTAAGTTTGCTTGAAATCAGTCTATGATAACTTTATTTATCATGCAGATATGCACTTTTCTATCTAATAAAGGAGTGACCTAATAAATTTTGCTTTATTAGGCAAGTTGACCAATAGAGCAAATCAATGCGGAATCCCTCGGAGTTTATTGTACGTAACATTATCTGACGTCATGCACGTAACGTTGCCTGACGTCATAAAACAAACAAAAAACAACAACTTGGCGGCGTCCTCGATAAGCGTAACATTCTGAGAAATTGGTAATAATAGTATTGTGGATAATCTACATGTTAAATAGAATATTATATCAGTGCCTTTTACTATCAAGTTTATTAGGCTCAGCACGAAAACGATTCGTTTTCTAAGCCTCGCCTAATAAACTTGATAGTAAAAGCCACTGACATATATTCTCTATTTATCAAGAAAAACAAGTTCCATGACCCTGATTACAATGAAGAATAATTGAATTTTATAGTCATAAGGCTTCACACAAGTTTTGGTTGTATTTTATATTCAAAAGGGTTCACACTAGTTAAGGTAGAAAACCAATGAGTAGAGTGTAACTGATCAACAACTTGCAGAAAAAATTGGAACACTAATGTGTCTTTTCTAAGAAAAACAAAGGGCATAACATAATTTTGATATTAATACCAGAAAGTGACATGCAATTGAATTGAATATGTATCTTATGGATATTAAGAATGTACTAAGTTTGGTTGACAATGACTGACAATAACCGAAGTAAAAACTAAGAGCACCTAAACTTTAATAAAAATATCAACACTTCCTGTCCATTCCTCAACATCAATCAATAAAACTGTTACTGCTTACAGTTTAGGTTCTGTTAAAAATTTCCAATGGCAGTATGTCCAACCGTACCTCTGGTCACAGTCTGGGTTCTGTTTGAACACTCAAAAAATAACTTTTCACTTACCTGGCGGTATTTTACAGACGGTTGCAGGATGCCAACCGTACCTCTGGTTGCAGTTTGGGCTCTGTACAAACACTGCACTCTCACTCAAACATTCAGCGAAAACCTCACCACCTATGTAGTAAAGTCGCACGCCTTTACCTGCAATAAAAGCATCTAGTCCTTCAGTATGCTGCAAACAAGGTTTTAAAGCGTAGTATCAAAGTTAAAGGGGTTACAATCAAATGTATCCGGGACTGAACATATCCCACAAATTATCTTTGCTGAAAATAGTCCACAAATATATCAGGGACTGAACATATCCCACAAATTATCTGTGCTGAAAATAGTCCATATTTGTGTTGAAAATAGTCCACAAACGTATAACAGACTGAACACATCACACAACTTATCTGTGCTGAATGTATCAGGGACTGAACATATCCCACAAAGTATCTGTGCTGAAAATAGTCCACAAATGTATCAGGGGCTAACATAACCCACAAATTAGCTGTGCTGGAAAAATATCCACAAATGTATCAGGGACTGAAAATATCCCACAATTTATCTGTGTTGAAAATAGTCCATCAACGTATGAACATTATCAAGGGATGAAAATGGTCCCTTACTATACCAGGGGCTAAATTATAGTACATAGTCATCTAATTTAAATTTAAACCTATCAGGTTTTGTCTTTATTAACATGCTACAGTTGTTTTTAAATTGAAAATTTAGTTACAAGCATGCTTTTATTTTTGCCTTTATTTCATTTTCTTAATTATTATTTAATGAAATGGGTTTTTCATCCTGTTAACACATCGTATTAGGTTATATTGTAGACAGCAACCTTTAAAGTCCAAAAATGCTATAAAAACTGTAGCCAGAGGGGGTTGGGGGGTTAATGGTCATCATTTGTTTATTTTACTTTACTGTGTACTATGTAATTCAATTTTGTCAAACGTTAATTTAAAAAAAAAATTTTTTCTTCAAATACAAGTTCTCTTGTCAGATATACGCCAAAACGCACCATTGCACAGCTAGGTTAAAAAAACACCAAAAAAAACCCCGGATCCCCCTAGTTCGTCGGGCCTATATTTGCATTTCAGGTCAGCTATGCCCCTCATGAACCCATTATTTTCATTGGTCTTGCTTGTATAGATTAAGGAAAACATTGATATTTTGTAGCAGACTCCCGAGACTATGAACTGATACATGCATGGTCACATCATGACATTTTTCTTGCATACCGGATAAGGTTATCCGCATTTTACATGGGTGATGGATCTTACACATGGGACAATAAAAGTCGCCAGCTGATATCAACAATGACAGTTGCATGACGTCATTGTGTAAATAAATATGCAAAACATTAATAGTTGGGGACAATGCTCAGAATATAAATTATACGCAAAATAAAAGAATCAATCATGGGTATCCGGTTCAGATAGGGAAATTCCAACACTCGGTTTGTTTTAATCAGAACCTTGACAGAGCCTTGTTTCCGATGAAAACAACTATACCTCAGGTTGGAATTCCCAATCGTCACCAGATACCAATGGAAGATTCTTATAATCTACCATGTGTGGGGTTCATAATGCCATAATCTACCATGTGTGGGGTTCATAATGCCACAACCATGGTTATAATCTACCATGTGTGGGGTTCATAATGCCACAACCATGGTTATAATCTACCGTTTGTGGGGTTCATAATGCCACAACCATGGTTATAATCTACCGTGTGTGGGGTTCATAATGCCACAACCATGGCTATTATCTACCACGTGTGGGGTTCATAATGCCACAACCATGGTTATAATCTACCGTGTGTGGGGTTCATAATGCCACAACCATGGTTATTATCTACCGTGTGTGGGGTTCATAATGCCTCAACCATGGTTATAATCTACCACGTGTGGGGTTCATAATGCCACAACCATGGTTATAATCTACCGTGTGTGGGGTTCATAATGCCACAACCATGGTTATAATCTACCGTGTGTGGGGTTCATAATGCCACAACCATGGTTATAATCTACCGTGTGTGGGGTTCATAATGCCCCAACCATGGTTATAATCTACCACGTGTGGGGTTCATAATGCCACAACCATGGTTATAATCTACCGTGTGTGGGGTTCATAATGCCACAACCATGGTTATTATCTACCGTGTGTGGGGTTCATAATGCCACAACCATGGTTATAATCTACCGTGTGTGGGGTTCATAATGCCCCAACCATGGTTATAATCTACCACGTGTGGGGTTCATAATGCCACAACCATGGTTATAATCTACCACGTGTGGGGTTCATAATACCACAACCATGGTTATAATCTACCATGTGTGGGGTTCATAATGCCACAACCATGGTTATAATCTACCGTGTGTGGGGTTCATAATGCCCCAACCATGGTTATAATCTACCACGTGTGGGGTTCATAATGCCACAACCATGGTTATAATCTACCGTGTGTGGGGTTCATAATGCCACAACCATGGTTATTATCTACCGTGTGTGGGGTTCATAATGCCTCAACCATGGTTATAATCTACCACGTGTGGGGTTCATAATGCCACAACCATGGTTATAATCTACCACGTGTGGGGTTCATAATACCACAACCATGGTTATAATCTACCATGTGTGGGGTTCATAATGCCACAACCATGGTTATAATCTACCACTTGTGGGGTTCATAATGCCACAACCATGGTTATAATCTACCGTGTGTGGGGTTCATAATGCCACAACCATGGATCAGACAGTACATACATTCCTACGCCATACTTCGCATTTCCGGTTAACTCCTCGTACAGTTTTCATCAGTTGGTAGCTCATAAGGACATGAAGTAAAGAAAAGTGTGCAATTTGTTTCTGCCTAAATCATTCATTTGCAGAGTTATGTCCCTTTTTCCTGTATTTCAACATATATTGTTGTGTATTTTCTATTCAAAATGCAGTTTGGATCCACGTGACATGTAAAGCTACCCAAGTCTCACAGAATGTCAATAACTACTCAATTTAAACCGTGATAAAAAGCAAAACTCAATTTCAAAATTGTATTTCTGTTCCAGACCAAGAATTTACGTAGATAATATGCAAATGGTTTGAACATATTATTTGTTTAAAATGCAGATAAAGCAAAGCTAAGCCGTTCATTGTCACGAGGTATAGCTTACAAATGCCA
This sequence comes from Cyrtodaria siliqua, assembly GCA_037043455.1. Classification (NCBI taxonomy): domain Eukaryota; kingdom Metazoa; phylum Mollusca; class Bivalvia; order Adapedonta; family Hiatellidae; genus Cyrtodaria; species Cyrtodaria siliqua. The sequence continues at coordinate 61,028 of JAWPHD010011429.1, forward strand.
GACAAGTTACAAATTTCAGACAAGTTACAAATGTCAAAAGTCAGACAAATTTCAAGTTGTTAATTAACAATAACAACTATGTTTTAAGACGTTTAATAACAAGAGTTCCATGCAAGTGTCGGAGATAGGTCACCTCATGGTTTCCTTGCCCCTTTTGGTTTGCTCGGCTTTTAAAATAATCTAGAGATTATTTCCTTATTTCATTACGTGGACCGAGTATTAACTTTCATACCCCATCCAACCCGTTCTCCAAGAAGGAATATGGGGTTGGCTGGGGTATGAAATAAAACCTTAAATTCGGCTTAATAAAATCCATGTTGAAAATAAAAACATTTAATAGGTACTTTTTAACATTCTTTTTTTCAGTAAAAAAGGTATTTAAACTTCTTTTATTTTCGAAATGTCCGTTATAAAATCCTGCTAATATAAGCTTTCCCATTGCTTAATGGAATTTAGGCGGGACCACGTAATGTTTGATCTGGTCAAAATTGAATAGCATTAGCTAATTCAATTTTTTGATTAATTAACTTAAATATGGGCATTAACACTGTAGCGTGAAGATCAATTTTGCTCATAGTCTAAGATTAATTGAAATAAAATTCATCTAAATTTGGTGAAATTCTAAAATCATTGGCTTAAACCATCACATAACAAGAGATATGGACAATTCATAATTTTTCATTGCAGAGATGTTGAAATTTTTATCTTATTTCCAGTAGGTGATAAAATTTGTGTTACTTGGTTTTTATCCTTAGGTTCTATAGTAAAATAAAAATCTTTGGCCTAGTAAAAAGGCGATAATTTTCAATATTTTGATTTTAAAAGATACATATATTGAATAAATTTTCTTGAATTTACATGAAATATGCAGGTTTTTAAAAGAATCACACTGTAGATACCTTAATTTTAACAGTAAAATTGGTTGAACATCAAGGATAAAGACCGAGTTTATTACCTACCAGAATGTATTAGGTATGTCTCATTTCTGGTCACTGATTGGTCAGTTATTTTGATGATGCTCTATCAAAATTATGAATTCATTTTCCCATTGGCATAATCTTCTTGGTGTTTGAAAATAAATGAATGAATGGCGTTTACGGCACGTCGACACATAAATAGGTCATACTGTGCGCAAAAACTGATGAAAGATGAAGAAATGAAGTAGTAATTAAAAATTAATGTAAATATATAAAGATAACACTATTTACAAATAAGGGATGATATGGTAGTATTAATATAAACTATATATGTAAATCAACAAATGCCCATCAACAGGTATATAAATAAATAAATATATATAAGAACATATTATAATCGTTTGACAAGCAGAGCTAAAACTATCCCCAACTAGAACTATCACTGAAGGTGATGAATAGCCCACTTAAATTGTAAGTCAAACAAAGGGCCATAATTCCGTAATAAATTCGGCAATCGACAATGGGTGATATAGAGGGATATAATGTCATCAGTTTGTATGTGTATATGAAGTTTAGAACAACCCAATCAAAACTGTTTGAGGAATGCAAGTAATAAAATTGTGTTACGTAACGCGATGCAACAAAAGTGTGCGACGCGACGAAAGATGTGTTAAGCGAAGTTACGTTACGGACAAAGTGATTCCTATATAGCCCCCACTTCATTTTGTGAAAGTGGGGGTATAAATATGCATTATATACTTTCACTCAAAATGACGTCATGCAACTGTTGATGTTGTTGACGTTGTTGACGTTATTGACGTCATTGTTTTGGCGCGTGTTTTTTCTGCATAAATTTCCAGGTTGTGAGTGTATAATAAATCAAAGTGAGAAAACTCAAATATTTTAACTCGTGCTAAAGCACTCGTGAAAATATAAGTTTTCTCACTTCTCGATGAAAATAAATCCTATATTTACTCCAAACAAACAAATATCCCCTATACATTCCATTGTAATAAACACCAACCTATATGTCTGCGTGTCATTTCCACCTGCTGTGTCCTGTTTATGTTCGAGAGAAGGCCAAGACAGAATCTCTCCGAGTTTGATGGGTCCGTGAAGCCATCGACTGTGAGAGACGGTTGTGACGCATGAAATGTCTCACCCACCCGTGTGTTTAACTCATAATATGCGATAGAACACCAGTATGTGGGCTCTTTATATGTTACTGGCTGGGCATCGAGAGGCGGGCTGGGTGACATGTCAACTCCATCTGAAAAATGTGAAATTTAGAACCTTATATTGGCTGCATTTTAAACAAGAGGTCAATGACCTTGAAGCTCTACTGATAGATTTTGATAGCTAGATCAGCATTCCTGTGAAGTTTCATAAAAATCTGTCAAGTAGTTTCAGAGGAGTAGTCGCTACAGGTTGAAGTTTTTACTATATAACTCTAGGTAAACAAAGATGGCCAATGGCAGCCATGTTTAATGTCGAATCAAAATAATTTTTGACAAGGATCAACATCTTGTCATGCTGATCATTTCAGAAAAAGTCCCATATCAATATCACTTACAGTTTTCAAGAAGTAGTCGCTACAAACTTGTTGTTAAAAATCTATGTTTAGCCATGGTGGCCATCTTGAATTTCTGGCCGACCTGAAATTGTGCTAGGATCAACTAGACATAAAGAGCAACATTCCTGTGAAGTTTCATGAACATCCGTCAAGTAGTTTCAGAGGAGTAGTCGCTACAAGTTTTTACTATATAACTCTATGTAAACAAAGATGGCCACTGGCAGCCATGTTTAACGTCGAATCAAAATAATGTTCAACTAGGATCAACATCATGTCATGCTGATCATTTTAAAAAAAGTCCCATATCAATATCACTTATAGTTTTAAAGAAGTAGTCGCTACAAACTTATTTTTTAAAAATCTATTTTTAGCTGTGGCGGCCATCTTGAATTTCTGGCCAACCTGAAATTTTGCTAGAATCAATTAGACATCAAGAGCAACATTCCTGTAAAGTTTCATGAAAATCCGTGAAGTAGTTTCAGAGGAGTAGTCGCTACAAGTTTTTACTATATAACTCTATGTAAACAAAGATGGCCACTGCCAGCCATGTTTAACGTCTAAGCAAAACGATTTTTGACAAGGACCAACATCATGTCATGCTGATCATTTTAGAAAAAGTCCCATATCAATATCACTTAACAGTTTTCAAGAAGTAGTCTCTACAAACTTGTATTTTAAAAATCTATTTTTAGCTTTGGCGGCCATCTTGGATTTCAAATCAACATGAATTTTTGCTAGGATCAACTAGACTTCATGGGCAACATTTCTGTTAAGTTTCATGAATATCCATCCAGTAGTTTCAGAGGAGTAGTCGCTACAAATAAAAGTTTACGGATAGACGGACAGACAGATGGACGCCGCACCACGGCATAAACTCTGCTGATCTCTGATCAGTCGAGCTAAAAATGGCTGTCTGCGTCATTTGAAACAAACTTGGTAGAGGATCATAAGCACGGTCAGATGTATACCTGAAACAATTGTTGGGGATGATAACAGCAAAGGTCAATTTGATGAAAAACAACACAGCAGGGTGAACCATTCGTAGGTTGCCACAGACAAGCCTGGATGCTATATTAGGCCAAACAAAAATATAGGTGTGTTTCCTATTGCATGCTCTAAAAAAAATAGGGTCGGTAGGAAGGCATTTTTTTTTTTTTTTGGAGCAAGATATTGTGAGATTCTACATGTATTCATCTCATAAACCACATACAAGTTGATGATACAGCTGAAAAGTGCTCTGTGATGTCAGTTTACCTCGATATATTGTGATAAATCGTTGTTCAGAATAAAATATATATATATATAAAAAAAAAAATTCAAAGTTTTAGGGTCGGCCCCTTAAAAATAGGGTTGGTCGGGCCACCGGAAACACAGGTATTTTTTTGTTTGGTCTCAGTATTTTCACTAGTGACCTCAGTAATTTCCTTAAGGGTGACCACTGCTGAGGTTTTGGATTTTTGCACTTCCGGAAATTTACATTTGTTATATTTCAAAAATTATAATAAAACTGGAAAAAATAATTATACAGTAACAAACTCATGCCCAATAGGGATATTTTAGTGCAAAAAAAATGAACATTTTTTAGATTTTTTTTTTTACCTCACATTTTGTGCCCAAAATTGACAATTTTTAACATAAGCCAAAATGGGGGGTAGGGGTACAAAAGATGGTATTTCTCAAAAACCGTTTAAGATATTCACTTAATTTAAACTTTATTACAAAGACATGTGTTAGGATATACAGAGACAGCAATACAAAGTATTGTTCCTATTATTTGTTACAGACCTATGCCGTTATATGTCAGAGCTCGTCGAAATCTAAAAAAGCACATTTTTTTCTCAGTTTTTATTGAATATCTTTCTTATATGCACATCGACCCCCAATTTTTATTTTTTCATTCTAAAACTCAGGTCTTATATATATTGTAGACAAACTATCTCAAAAAGTTAACTGTTCCTTTATCATGAAAAATTGATTTATCACAAATTTAAAAATGCAATTTATAGTAAACTGGGTGGGGTAATGACAAGGGATGTAATAATTGTTCAGATGGTGATAAAAATACCACAACTCTTAATTTTTCGTCCTAAAGTATGAACTATTACATTAAAAAAGACGGAAATTCGATACCTGTTCTGCAAACAACACTAAACACATATAAGTTGCCATACACGATTTTCAGCTGATTCAGAATTTAAAACCACACTGTGAGAGTGTATTACTAAAGATTAATTTTGCGAAAAAGTTATATCACCGACCCATCATTATTTTTCCAGAAACTAACTAGTAATATGTTAGTCTTCATAAAAAACAGGGAAATTAAAAATTCTTACTGTTCTGATATTCACCAGAGGGCACCCTTAAAGGCTTATCATACCTTGTCCTTTAAATACAAATGCGGATGTACTTTGGCCCCCAATATGTTCAAAATGCCAAAAAGAAATATTTACATATAATCTGTTTTGCATGTTGAAGAAAATTGATCATATTCTATCTTCAAAATATATTTTTATTTATTTTATTTATCTAGAAGAATGAACAGGGTCTCAAAAAATGGCATTTTTGGTAATTTTGTTATATTTTGTAGATTTTGGACCTTTCTGGGCAAGATTTTGATCCTAAAAATATAGAGCGCATCTCCCGAGCACACACAGTTTTTTGCCTGATGATGCATCTCTATTAAGTACTTTTTTCAAAAAAAAATCAGCTGTGCTCAAGGGTGTGCTCTGTATTTCCAAGACCAAAAACTGATCGAAAACTGCTGAAAATGAACAAAAACTTACTTTTTTGAAAGAAAAGGCCTTGTTTGTGGGGCTCTTAAACTCATTTAGAGCCTTCAAACATACTTGTAATGAGTTTTAATATTGATTCAGTTCATTTGTAGCTAAACTAGATATTCAAAACTTGTGCATTAAAACTTTCAATATTGGGGGACAATTTTGTCCCTTATCATACCTTGTCCTTTGTAACCATTTCACGTTTTCAATTGGTCATTTCATAGCTTTTTTTATTTTTTATATCAAATTTTGCCCCAATCCATGACGTACTTAAAATACAGGTACTATGTATAAAATCTTCGAATAGTAAAGCATTTTGTTCTTCAACAGCTGTTGTTATTTCGCATGGGGCATGCACAAACTTGTGCAAAGAAATATATTGTAAGTTCATTAAAGTCTATTTAGTTTACAACTTACCCATTCCTTGTGTGTCTGTATTATCCCCATCCTCACTAATATAACCAGGGGGTGGGGTGTCTGAAAATAGAAATATTTGCATTGTAAGTGTTTAGCCAGGGGGTGGGGTGCCTGAAAATAGAAGCAAATTTAAATAATGCAACTGCTAAAATAACTGCTGCTGCTACCACTAAAATAGCTGCTGCTGCTACCACTAAAATAGCTGCTGCTGCAACCACTAAAATAGCTGCTGCTGCTACCACTAAAATAGCTGCTGCTGCTACCACTAAAATAGCTGCTGCTGCTGCTGTTGCTGAAGATAATGATAATAATTATAATAATGTTGATGAAGACGTGAATATTTACAACGATGATGATGTGGATGGATGATGTGGATGGATGGAATTGTTAAACTGTTCACAACGATTACGATGAGAACGTGGATGAATGGAATTGTTAATTGCTCACATGGATGGATAGAATTGTTAGATTGCTCACAACCATTATAATGAGAATGTGGATGGATGGAATTGTTAATTGCTCACAACCATTATAATGAGAACATGGATGAATGGAATTGTTAAATTGCTCACAACCATTATAATGAGAACATGGATGGAAGGAATTGTTAATTGCTCACAACCGTTACGATGAGAACGTGGATGAATGGAATTGTTAATTGCTCACAACGATTACGATGAGAACGTGGATGGATGGAATTGTTAATTGCTCAAATGGATGGATAGAATTGTTAGATTGCTCACAACCATTATAATGAGAACATGGATGGAAGGAATTGTTAATTGCTCACAACCGTTACGATGAGAACATGGATGAATGGAATTGTTAATTGCTCACAACGATTACGATGAGAACGTGGATGGATGGAATTGTTAATTGCTCAAATGGATGGATAGAATTGTTAAACTGCTCACAACCATTATAATGAGAACATGGATGGATGGAACTGTTAATTGCTCACAACCGTTACGATGAGAATGTGGATGGATGGAATTGTCAAATTGTTCACAACCATTATAATGAGAACACGGATGGATAGAATTGTTAGATTGCTCACAATCATTACGATGAGAACGTGGATGGATGGAATTGTTAATTGCTCACATGGATGGATATAATTGTTAGATTGCTCACAACCGTTACGATGAGAACATGGATGGATGGAATTGTTAATTGCTCACAACCGTTACGATGAGAATGTGGATGGATGGAATTGTCAAATTGTTCACAACCATTATAATGAGAACACAGATGGATATAATTGTTAGATTGCTCACAACCGTTACGATGAGAACACGGATGGATAGAATTGTTAGATTGCTCACAATCATTACGATGAGAACGTGGATGGATGGAATTGTTAATTGCTCACATGGATGGATAGAATTGTTAGATTGCTCACAACGATTATAATGAGAACGTGGATGGATGGAATTGTTAATTGCTCAAATGGATGGATAGAATTGTTAGATTGCTCACAACGATTATGATGAGAACATGGATGGATGGAATTGTTAAATTGCTCACACCCGTTACGATGAGAACGTGGATAAATGGAATTGTTAAATTGTTAAAAGCGCTGTTTTCGAAGGCAGTCTCACACACAAATCTGGGTATTTTAATGATGTTTTCTAAAGTCAATGTTTTGTCTGAATATAACTGTTAACAACAGTTACTGCCAATTTCTGAATGCAGTGACAAACATAAATCTGGGTCATTGTTTTGTCGCTCTAACATTTGCTCGCAACTGCTGATTTAAGAAGAAAGATAAATACATACATCTGGACTGTTTTGTCTCTCTTAAGTTTGCTCACAACTGCTGATTTCTGAATGCTGTGACAAACATAAATCTGGGTCATTGTTTTGTCTCTCTAAGATTTGCTCGCAATTGCCGATTTCTGAAGGAAGCTAAATACATAAATATGGGTCATTGTTTTGTCACTCTAACGTTTGCTCGCAACTGCTGATTTCTGAAGGAAGCTAAATACATAAATCGGGGTCATCAATTTGTCACTAACGTTTGCTCGCAACTGCTGATTTCTGAAGGAAATCGGGGTCATCTATTTGTCACTAACGTTTGCTAGCAACTGCTGATTTCTGAAAGAAGCTAAATACATAAATCGGGGTCATCGATTTGGCACTAACAATTGCTCGCAACTGCTGATTTCTGAAGGAAGCTAAATACATAAATCAGGGTCATCGATTTGTCACTAACGTTTGCTCACAACTGTTGATTTCTGAAGGAAGTCACACACATAAATCTGGGTCATTGTTTTGTCTCTCTGAACGTTTGCTCACAACTGCTGATTTCTCAAGGAAAGTCACACACAAAAATCTGGTCATTGTTTTCTCTCTCTGAACGTTTGCTCACAACTGCTGGTTTCTGAAGGCAGTCAAACAAATGTATAAATCTGGGTCATTTTTTTTATCTGAATGTCTGAATATGTACTCAAAACTGCTGTAATAAATCATTCATGTGAAAAGTAGTTGTGTTTTTACAATATGGTATTGAAAGGAATATGTGATATTACTTTTCTGTTCTGCAGCTGATTGAACAGAGTTGTAAGACTTCTCCAAACTGCCTCCACACTTGTCATTTTAACCTATAGCCCGCTATGAATGTATAATGGACTGTCCTTTCTTTGAATTTGGAACATTTTATTTATGATACAAAAGGGTATTTTTTGGTTAAATGACTGATAAGCAGCCAGACAGTGTAAACTCTGATCAGTCTGCCAGTTATTCGCAGGCTGATCTGGGTTTACACTGGTTTACACTGGATGCAAAGGCTATTGTAGTCGCCCTTCACTTGACATTTTAATAAGCATATTCTTCTTTTAAAGAGAGTACATCAGGCTTTGCCGCCTAATTTGTATAAAAACATAAAAGTATGAAATGACCAATTTAAAATACGAGATAGTTCATAGATATAGATGGAACTTTAACAGTTTCCTATAATACAGCGCAATAATTAAAAAAGATAATTTACAACAAGTTTTAAGAGTACCTAGAGTAATCTCAAAGTTCTAAATAGCCGTCACACAGAGCAAATCGGCGATATCTACACATGACGCTTGCTTTGCAATACATTGCGATTTATTTTACCGTCAAGTTTAAAATAGCTATCCCTGGCGCATCACTATAGTTAGGAAATACCATCTTCGGGTCGTTTATTTTATATATATATATCATTTGACAAGCAAATATATAATTTCTGTTGGCGTTTTATTGCCGATTTATTCTATTTTTATCAATTAAATACATAAATAAGCATTTGAACCATTTTAAAAATACTACCAATCCTGATGTACTTCCTTTAAGGTTCGATTGATTGACACAGAAGTCTGGAATAGCAGAGTGGTTTAACACGCATATAGATATTTTTCATGTCATGTTATGCAAGCTGTGAAATCTTAAAAAAAATAAATATTTAAAGACTTAAATAACCCTTAGCCTGCTAAGGGTGACTACAATAGCCTTTGCGTCCATTGTAAACCCAGATCAGCCTGTGAGTATGAGAAACATAAATGGAATGGTCTAAATTTAAAGAAAGGACAGTCCATTATATATATTTAAGGGGGTTAAGGAATAAAGATATAAACACATTGATATCTCACCAGTTAAGAGCCTTAACTCAGTTAAGAGAAAGGAGAGCAAAAATCAATTCATAATGGCTAGTTTTACTGTTTATTTTAATCATCATTAACTGAGTTAAACCAAGTTCTTTTTTATCCATGCTATCTTATAAATTAAAGGGACACTGTCCGTGAGTAAGCAGTGATTAAGCATAGCCAAATAACTGTCTGATGTTTATTCAGTGAAATGTATGCATGAAAACATTAGCATAGACCCAGATAATGTCTGTAGTAATACAATTGTGAGTTTGAAAAAAAAAAGTTTTGCAGTATTCATGAATAACACTATTTATTAACTATTTAATATTTATGAATGTTTTTTTGGATTGTTCAGTGCTAGCAAATAACAGATACAGGTGTGACGGTAATATATTATGGTACAAAGTACTAGATGTGTTTACATGTGTGCCGGTACTAATGGCTCCATGCCCACTGTTTGGGGTGACCTTAACCCACTAAGCACAAACATAATAGCCTTTGCATCTATTGTAAACCCAGATCGACTGATCAGGGTTTACAATGTCTGGCTGCTGATCAGTCATTTCCCCCAAAACACCCCTTTGTCACATAAATGGAATGGTATTAATTCAAAGAAAGAGACCATTATATATATGTAGCAGGTTAACAGTTAAAATACTTGACTTACATGTGCCACAGCGCTCTTGTCGAATAACAATATATGGGATGCTATAGCATTATATTGTCAAATATTGTAAATTAGAAAATGTCCTTATCTTTAGTATTTGATAACACAGCATTTTTCTTGTAGAATATTGTAGATTAACAGATGCCATATTCAATGCACATAATTTTATCTAGTGCTGTTCCGATTAATCGAGTTACTCAAGATCACTCGTTCAACCCGCAAGACCACTCGTACAACCCGCAAGATCACTCGTTCAACCCGCAAGACCACTCGTACAATCCGCAAGATCACTCGTTTAACCCGCAAGATCACTCGTACAACCCGCAAGATCACTCGTTCAACCCGCAAGACCACTCGTACAACCCGCAAGATCACTCATTTAACCCGCAAGATCACTCGTACAACCCGCAAGACCACTCGTTCAACCCGCAAGATCACTCGTTTAACCCGCAAGATCACTCGTACAACCCGCAAGATCACTCGTTTAACCCGCAAGATCACTCGTTTAACCCGCAAGATCACTCGTTCAACCCGCAAGACCACTCGTACAACCCGCAAGATCACTCGTTTAACCCGCAAGATCACTCGTACAACCCGCAAGATCACTCGTTTAACCCGCAAGATCACTCGTACAACCCGCAAGATCACTCGTTTAACCCGCAATATCACTCGTACAACCCGCAAGATCACTCGTTTAACCCGCAAGATCACTCGTACAACCCGTTTAATTAACTAATAGAGATACCACTTTTCATGATCGAGTTTTGGCTAGATGCAAAATGGTTCAAGTCTACATGACAAGTGATTTCACCTGTTAAACTGTGGCTAGATGCAAAATGGTTCAAGTCTACATGACAAGTGATTTCACCTGTTAAACTGTGGCTAGATGCAAAATGGTTCAAGTCTACATGACAAGTGATTTCACCTGTTAAACTGTGGCTAGATGCAAAATGGTTCAAGTCTACATGACAAGTGATTTCACCTGTTAAACTGTGGCTAGATGCAAAATGGTTCAAGTCTACATGACAAGTGATTTCACCTGTTAAACTTTGGCTAGATGCAAAATGGTTCAAGTCTACATGACAAGTGATTTCACCTGTTAAACTGTGGCTAGATGCAAAATGGTTCAAGTCTACATGACAAGTGATTTCACCTGTTAAACTGTGGCTAGATGCAAAATGGTTCAAGTCTACATGACAAGTGATTTCACCTGTTAAACTGTGGCTCGATGCAAAATGGTTCAAGTCTACATGACAAGTGATTTCACCTGTTAAACTGTTCTTGCTATAAATAAATAAATACAATTTTGATAAAAAATGTATTTAATGTTGTTGTTGAATGGTGCTTTACGTCATATTCTAACACGACCCGCGCAGTCTTTCACAAAGAAGAGTAACAACTGTATGTTATTCTACGATAAAATACGGCTGTTCCGTTAATTCCCTGCATATATTTCATTCATTGGAAGCGCCACGTTACATGACGTCACTTGGTAAATATATGTCACGAAGACAAACTCAACAGTAATTTTAATGAAATGTTAATTACAACAAACTTGCCATGCTCCCAAACCTTGCACACACCCCGATATAAACCCATCATATGCATCAGTACATATAACTTTAATAAGCACCTTGAACAAGCTGAGAACGTTTGACGTCATATAGCGCAAGCTATATGGCGCGTAAGCAATGACTTGTTTGTCACGTGACTACTAGTGTATTTAAACATACTGTACCCCGCAGAACTTTGCATACGGGGGCGCCCAATGGAACAGCCTGTAAACATAGCAGCCTGATTGCCTTGACCTCCGAGATAATATATAGTGCCCCCACAATATCGTAAACAATGTTTTTTTTGTTGTGTCAGAATCAAAATAATAAATATCGGTGAATAAAATACAGTCAGTCTTTCGTGATTTAATTACAACGCATCCAAACTCCTAACTGTTATTATTTCTTAACTCTGCACATTTTAGGCTATATATGACAGTCGATTTGTTTGTGATGGAGGCAGCTAGACCAACCACCTTTTTCCTGTTCATGTTTTATTCAAAGAAATGAAACATCAGCAATCCTATATAGATAATTCTTACTACAAAAACTTTTGATTATATGCCAGTTAGACCTTAACTGAAATTTCTTTTCCGTTTCGGTAATTTCTATGATGCAGCAGCCATATTTAATTGATTAATATTGGTTATCGGTTGGTTGGGTGATGATTGATGAAATTTCAACCGATATATCTTTTTTTTTTTCATTTTTGCAAAATTTAGGGTCGGATAATTCCGACATTTCAAACAAACATTTCAACCGATTCCCAACACTACACTTATCGCTTCCAAAGTTTTTTCGTCATTACTTTTACATGTATAGCCAGTACCTTTATGATGGATCCAAATTATATTGGATAAATTCACATTAATCAATCATTGTATTTACATTATCTTTGCCAAATTATTGTGTTATGTTTGGTCAACTAATACAAGGTCCTCAATCATATTTTACTGTTTTCCTAGTAATCGATTTCCATATTCTGCAACGACTTTCATAGCTGTAATTAATCATTACAGCATTCAAATATTTTTATAGTTAAGCAAGTAAGCAATACAATATTACTATGGCCAGAGCTTTTTAATTTTTCGGTTCTGAAACCCTCCGACCCTAAATTTTGAAGAAAAAAAAAAATGTTTTAAAAATGTTTTCGTCATTAATTATTTGGTCACTCATTTCAAACAACCAAATTATCATGTTTAAAAATTAACGTAAAATCAGAATATCATGTTATATAAATTTGTTGAGGTTCGTTTTATGTTTAACAATGTGACTAACACCATTACAAGATACACACTTATAAAGGTTCAGATTTTTGTTTCTTCTCCCCTCCTCCTGTCGAACTTTCTCTGAAAAAAATCTGAGAACCAAAAAAATAAAAAACTCTGGCCTTATTACTACGCCAATACGCAAGAAATGTCGCTTTTAACAATGTTTCCGCCATATCATGATGGGAGGGCTGGCGTGGCACTGAGTTCCGTCGGTGTGTTCTTGGGCAAGACACTTTCCCTTAGCCTCGTCCGTCGGATGGGGACGTAAACCGAGTACTGTTTGCCTCCCGCCATCCGTAAGAACCAACACTCCAATGCTGTAGATAACGAATTGACACCTCGTCCAAACATATACTGAGCAAAAAAAAATTAGCACATAAAATGCATGTCATATCCATAGACGAGATACAAAGCCGTCTTTGTTCAGGGTCAATGATAAAGTGACAAAAATATGACCAATAATAATGCTACAAAGTCATTTGTAACCGAAGTCGGTGATAAAATTAAAGCAAATATGACGAGAATATGCATTTATAGGTTATCGAAAGTCGTTCTAATTTCAATGAAAAGGGAGGTTAATTTTAAAATACGAAATTACGAAATCTGGAATGTATTAATTTGAGAATAACAATCGTTTATAAACTTTTTTTTACAGCATTTTTTAAACAATGACAGAATGGGCAATTCTTGTCAATGCCAAACATTAAATTTGTTCAAAGCAATACGCTTGTATAACGAAATAAGCTGTTTTATACATGGGAGGTAATTCTGATACTTCAATTAAAAAATAATAAAATGGCACACTTTTTTGAAAATCACACCCTTACATAGCATTTCTAATATCTTCAAACAATTATATCAATGTTCATATGTTTAATCTATGTCCGAAAAATGCGTGCTGAACTTTTTTTGTTGAGAATATTATACTGCCACAGGACCAACCAGTCCAAACACTTCCCTTTTATGCTGAACTACTAGAACCATAATTATGAAATTTTGAAGGGCTGGTGTAGCGCAGTCGATAGCGCGCCGGATTTGTAACTGGAGGCCCCAGTTTCAATCCTCTGTGGAGCCACTGAGTTTCGACGATGTGTTCTTGGCCAAGACACTTTCCCATAGCCTCATCCGTCGGATGGGGACGTAAACCGGGCGGTCCCCTGTATCGGTCTATCCTCCGAGCACGTTAAAGAACCACAGGAATCTATCGATAATAAGAGTAGGGCACAGTTCCCGGATTCCTATGTATCCTTCCCCTCTCTCTGGGGCAGCTCTAAATAACCTATACTGTGTTGATAAGCTGTTAAACAACATTCGTATGAAGTTTTGGTGCGACCTGGTCCAGGATCGATAAGTGTTCTAGATATGTGACTGAGTGGCTTCAATTAATAATTTAGCAGACGGGATTGTTTGCTATATGTTTTCTCACTGTGTCAGGACATTTGTCTCAATAGGGCCACTGCAGATCCCATTGGAGGGGAAGGTAGAAGGGTAGACCCCACCCCACCCCCCAAATTCATGTTCATTTTATCATTTTTTGTTCCTCCTCATTAAAAGTCTTCATCATGACCCCTGCATTGTTTCAGGTGCCATCTCGCTCATATCACTAGAGCAGTGGCAGAAAAACTATAAGCTCCAGCGTAAATGGAGTGTCTACAATACAATTTGCAGCAACTCTGCAGTTCAGGGTGAGAAGGTTCTAGGCCCGTTCTCCATATTTTATCTCGATGTACATGGAGGATGAGCCTGGCATGTTCATTCCTGTTAGGCGCCATATAACCTTTCATGTGTTGGTGCACCTTAAAACCCCAATTCAATCAATTACTTAAATGTTTCATTTGACTTTTAATGCCGCATTTAAAGGGGTTGATTCACTATTTTCAAACAAGGTTTATTTTAAAGGGCTCTGAACAACTTGAAAAAAGCTGAAAGAATTATCAAAATGCCATGAAACATAAAGGAGATATGACCTATTGAAAAGTTGCAAGAAAACATAAATGGAGGCTGCCATCTTGGAACGATGACGTCATCGCGCCTTTTTACCATATATGGCATATTGACCAAATGTGTTTTAAAGCAAAGAAAATCAATGCAAATAAAAAACAAGAGGTCAATGACCTTGAAGCTCTACTGATTGATTTTGATTTCAGGAAGTAGTCGCTACAGACTTGTTTCTTGAAAATCTATTTTTAGCCGTGGCGGCCATCTTGAATTTACGGCCGACCTGAAATTTTGCTAGGATCAATTAGACATTAAGAGCAACATTCCTGTGAAGTTTCATGAAAATCCGTCAAGTAGTTTCAGAGGAGTAGTCGCTACAAGTTTTCATTATATAACTCTATGTAAACAAAGATGGCCGCTGGCAGCCATGTTTAACGTCAAATCAAAACGATTTTCAACAAGGACCAACATCATGTCATACTGATCATTTTAGAAAAAGTCCCATATCAATATCTCTTATAGTTTTGAAGAAGTAGTCGCTACAAACTTATTTATTTTAAATCTATTTTTAGCTGTGGCGGCCATCTTGAATTTCCGGCCGACCTGAAATTTTTCTAGGATCAACTAGACATCAAGAGCAACATTCCTGTGAAGTTTCATGAACATCCGTCAAGTAGTTTCAGAGGAGTAGTCGCTACAAGTTTTTACTATATAACTCTATGTAACCAAAGATGGCCACTGGCAGCCATGTTTAACGTCGAATCAAAATAATTTTCCACAAGGATCAACATCATATCATGCTGATCATTTTAGAAAAAGTCCCATATCAATATCACTTATAGTTTTCAAGAAGTAGTCGCTACAAACTTATTTTTTAAAAATCTATTTTTAGCTGTGACGGCCATCTTGAATTTCTGGCAGATCTGAAATTTTGCTAGGATCAATTAGACATCAAGAGCAACATTCCTGTAAAGTTTCATGACAATCCGCCAAGTAGTTTCAGAGGAGTAGTCGCTACAAGTTTTTACTATATAACTCTATGTAAACAAAGATGGCCGCTGGCAGCCATGTTTAACGTTGAATCAAAACGATTTTTGACAAGGATCAACATCATGTCATGCTGATCATTTTAGAAAAAGTCCCATATCAATATCACTTATAGTTTTCAAGAAGAAGTCGCTACAAACTTGTATTTTTAAACTCTATTTTTAGCTTTGGCGGCCATCTTGGATTTCACATCAACATGAATTTTTGCTAGGATCAACTAGACTTTATGGGCAACATTTCAGTAAAGTTTCATGAATATCCATCCAGTAGTTTCAGAGGAGTTGTCGCTACAAATAAAAGTTTACGGACAGACGGACAGACGGACGGACGCCGGACGCCGCACCACGGCATAAGCTCTGCTGATCTCTGATCAGTAGAGCTAATAACCATACAATTTATACATTTTACATCTGTATATTTATTTTCAATCAATTTGCAGTGATTTACTTTGCTTTAAAATGTATTTTGTCAATATGCCAATTGTGGTAAAATGGCGCGATGACGTCATCATTCAAAGATATGTTCTTTGCAAAATTTCATTAGGTCATATCTCCTTTGTTTTTTCGAGGGCTGGCATGGCGCAGTCGGTAGCGCGGCGGATTTGTAACCGGAGGCCCCGGGTTAAATCCTACGTGGTGCCACTGAGTTCCGTCGGTGTGTTCTTGGGCAAGACACTTTCCCTTAGCCCCGTCCGTCGGATGGGGACGTAAACCGGGCGGTCCCGTGTATCGGTCTATCCTCCGAGCACGTTAAAGAACCATAGGAATCTATTCGATAATAAGAGTAGGGCAGGTTCCCGGATTCCTATGTATCCTTCCCCTCTCTCTGGGGCGGCTCTAAATAACCTATACTGTGTTGATGAGCCGTTAAACAACATTCAATTCAATTCCTTTGTTTTTCATGGCATTTTGATAATTCTTTCAGCTATTTTCAAGTTTTTCAGAGCCTATTAAAGAAACGGTGTTTGAAAAAGTGCATCAACCCCTTTAATACTTATATTTAACACTAAACTTCTTGTGTCTTATTCAGCAAGGAAAATCTAACTAAAGGGCATAACTCTGCCAAAACGGAAATCAAAGTTATTTGACATGTGTAACAACAGTCCTTGAGGTAAGATGAAGATGTGTGTGAAGTTTAATGAAATAGGTCAAATACTTTTCAAGGTATGGCCAAGGTTAGGTTGCAGGTAAAGTGTGATGAACGACAACGACATCAGACAATTAAAAACGACTGCCAATGTGTCTGTCATGCTGGCAAGTGACACAAAAACAGTTTATGCCTTTATAAAACCCTGTGAGAAATAACCCTACCCTTTTCCAGTAAAAAAAAAATATCATAAAATTGAATATTGCAGTGTAATTAATAAACCTACGCAGCAGGTGGTGTTTGCAGACCGACATATTGTTTTTAAAAAAAAGCACGCTTTCCATGACAACTATTATATAATCAAGCCCGTTAGATCAAACGTTCATGCTCTATACAAATCAGTTTTCTTCACTTGAAAGATTGATCTGAAAATGGAGAGGATAACGTCTGCTGAAAAAGGATTCTGGGTGTTGAATATACGTATCGCATTGCAAATCCATTAAAAACTTATTATTATTTACAGCAAATGTCAGCTGCCATCTCCTAATTCCATTTCTAGTGTCACATTTTTAATGGTTGGCACAGCCAGATCTCCTGAGATGAAATTTATTAGAATATTAATGAATACTTTTCACACAATACAAAATGTCAAAATTTCAGTCGTCTATATATGTATAGACAGTTTAAGGTATTTTCCAGCATTTTCCTTTTGAAGAACGACGTTCTTTAAATTATATTTACAAAACACTATCGTTCTCTTATTGAACATTTGTATTGCACTTCTTTGTGCCAGAGGCGGGGCCAGACCTGACCCCCGGGATCACCATTTAAACAAACTTGGTAGAGGGACCATAAACTTATATGCTACATGCAATATATGACAGCTCTATGCCTTGTGGTTAAAGAGAAGATTTAGTTTTTCGCTGAATACATCTATGTAAAACATGCAAAACCTCTAAATACAAGTTTTGAGACCCCATATTTCGGACTCCCTGTGGCGATGCCATTCTTGACACCTGTGACTTCATTTGAACGAAATAGTCTATGGGTTGGCGATCATTAATAATTGAATTGAATTGAATTGGGTATTAAGGCACACCAACACACGAAAGGTTATATGGCGCCTAACAGGCATGAACATGCCAGGCTCATCCTCCATGTACATCGAGATAAAATATGGAAAATGGGCCTAGAACCTTCTCACCCTGAACTGCAGAGTTGCTGCAAATTCTATCGTAGAAACTCCATTTACGCTGGAGCCACGGTTTTTCTGCCACTGCTCTTTTGATGTGAGCGAGATGGCACCTGAAACAATGCAGGGATCATGATGAAGACCTTTAATGAACATGAACAAAAAATGATAAAATGAACATGAATTTGGGGGGATTCTACCCCTCTGCCTACCCCTCCAAAGGGGTCTGCAGTGGCCATTAATAAAGAAACATTTTCAATCTGTTCAGTAGCTGCTGAGATTTTTTACGGTTTTGATCTTTTATGGTGATGGCGGCCGCCTTGGAGGTTGCGCTGACCTAATTTTAACAAATTTGAAAATCATTAACCTAGAGATCATCCAGGTGAAATATGGACAAAACTGAACAAGCAGATTCTGAGAAGAAAACATTCAAAGCAAAAGTTTAGGCGACAAACGACCTATGCCGATGGCGACAAATGGCCTACGACGACAACGAATCCTAATAACTCACCTCAGAGCCTTAGGCTAAGGCGTGCTAATAAATCAAGGGTCACAACTCTGGTGTTACTAATCCGATGATCTTGCTGGTGTTCCAACCTGGCAGCTCTTTCATAAAGGTCAACAATCTGGGCAAGGTTTGGTAAAGATCACATATAAAATGAAGGTGCCAGAGTGTTCACAAGGCATAATATGGTATTTTTTCAGTAAAACTAGGGCTTTTTTGCTGGTGTTACTATTCCAATCTAGCTGGTTTTCGAAGTTGTCTTCAGTTTTCATTGATATAAAGACCCTGACAAACTTTGGTAAAGTGAAGACCCTATCTGTTTATGAGGCAAAAGTTAACAAGCCGACGGATGACAGATAAAATGTCATTCCATCAAGTTGAACTCACCTAGTCTTTGGTAAGTAGAGAAAAAACTGCACATGCATAACCCCGTAATTACACTTAGAACACTTGCCAAATTTCATTAAAAAAAAATACCATGAGGGAAAGTAAAGTTATTGAGCTGAAACACATCTTCTGTTTATATTAAGTGACCATAACCTAGTGACCGTAACCTTTGACCAAATGACTTGAATAACAATTCGGAGCTTCCTTTCCATGAGCCTCAGCTTGTGGTGGTTTCGTTAAAATCCCCCAGGGGAAATTAAAGGTAAATCATTTTCCTATTTATAGTAACTAGTAACAGCAACCTTGACCTTTGACCAAATGACCCAAATAACAATCTCGAGCTTCCTTACCATGAGCCACATCTTGTGATAATGTTTCATATAAATCCTCAAGGAAATGTTATTGAGCAGAAAACAATTTTCTATTTATAGTAACAGTGACCTCTTGGCCTTTGACCAAATAACCTGAAGAACAATCCTGAGCTTCCCTCCATGAGCCACACCTTGTAGTGATTTTGAGCCACACCTTGTAGTGATTTTGAGCCACACCCTGTAGTGATTTTGAGCCACACCTTGTAGTGATTTTGAGCCACACCCTGTAGTGATTTTGAGCCACACCTTGTAGTGATTTTGAGCCACATCCTGTAGTGATTTTGAGCCACACCTTGTAGTGATTTTGAGCCACACCCTGTAGTGATTTTGTTGAGCCACACCCTGTAGTGATTTTGAGCCACACCTTGTAGTGATTTTGAGCCACACCCTGTAGTGATTTTGAGCCACACCTTGTAGTGATTTTGAGCCACATCCTGTAGTGATTTTGAGCCACACCTTGTAGTGATTTTGAGCCACACCCTGTAGTGATTTTGAGCCACACCTTGTAGTGATTTTGAGCCACACCTTGTAGTGATTTTGAGCCACACCCTGCAGTGATTTTGAGCCACACCCTGTAGTGATTTTGAGCCACACCTTGTAGTGATTTTGAGCCACACCTTGTAGTGATTATGAGCCACATCTTGTAGTGATTTTGAGCCACACCTTGTAGTGATTTTGAGCCACACCATGTAGTGATTTTGAGCCACACCTTGTAGTGATTTTGAGCCACACCTTGTAGTGATTTTGAGCTTTTGAGCCACACCATGTAGTGATTTTGAGCCACACCTTGTAGTGATTTTGAGCCACACCCTGTAGTGATTTTGAGCAACACCCTGTAGTGATTTTGAGCCACACCTTGTAGTGATTTTGAGCCACACGCTGTAGTGATTTTGAGCCACACCTTGTAGTGATTTTGAGCCACACCTTGTAGTGATTTTGAGCCACACCCTGCAGTGATTTTGAGCCACACCCTGTAGTGATTTTGAGCCACACCTTGTAGTGATTTTGAGCCACACCCTGTAGTGATTTTGAGCCACACCTTGTAGTGATTTTGAGCGTAGTGATTTTGAGCCACACCTTGTAGTGATTTTGAGCCACACCCTGCAGTGATTTTGAGCCACACCCTGCAGTGATTTTGAGCCACACCCTGTAGTGATTTTGAGCCACACCTTGTAGTGATTATGAGCCACATCTTGTAGTGATTTTGAGCCACACCTTGTAGTGATTTTGAGCCACACCCTGTAGTGATTTTGAGCCACACCCTGTAGTGATTATGAGCCACACCTTGTAGTGATTTTGAGCCACACCCTGTAGTGATTTTGAGCCACACCTTTTAGTGATTTTGAGCCACACCCTGTAGTGATTTTGAGCCACACCTTGTAGTGATTTTGAGCCACACCTTGTAGTGATTTTGAGCCACACCCTGTAGTGATTTGAGCCACACCTTGTAGTGATTTTGAGCCACACCTTGTAGTGATTTTGAGCCACACCCTGCAGTGATTTTGAGCCACACCCTGTAGTGATTTTGAGCCACACCTTGTAGTGATTTTGAGCCACACCTTGTAGTGATTATGAGCCACATCTTGTAGTGATTTTGAGCCACACCTTGTAGTGATTTTGAGCCACACCATGTAGTGATTTTGAGCCACACCTTGTAGTGATTTTGAGCCACACCTTGTAGTGATTTTGAGCTTTTGAGCCACACCATGTAGTGATTTTGAGCCACACCTTGTAGTGATTTTGAGCCACACCCTGTAGTGATTTTGAGCAACACCCTGTAGTGATTTTGAGCCACACCTTGTAGTGATTTTGAGCCACACCCTGTAGTGATTTTGAGCCACACCTTGTAGTGATTTTGAGCCACACCTTGTAGTGATTTTGAGCCACACCATGCAGTGATTTTGAGCCACACCCTGTAGTGATTTTGAGCCACACCTTGTAGTGATTTTGAGCCACACCTTGTAGTGATTATGAGCCACATCTTGTAGTGATTTTGAGCCACACCTTGTAGTGATTTTGAGCCACACCTTGTAGTGATTTTGAGCCACACCCTGTAGTGATTTTGAGCCACACCTTGTAGTGATTTTGAGCCACACCTTGTAGTGATTATGAGCCACATCTTGTAGTGATTTTGAGCCACACCTTGTAGTGATTATGAGCCACACCTTGTAGTGATTTTGAGCCACACCTTGAAATGATTTTTTTTTTAAATCCCCCAAGGGAAATTCTAGTTATTATTTTTTTTATCAGTTGCCAAGAAAGGGCAATCCTATTTAATCTCCCCGTGAATGAGTGTGTTGTGGGTCGGCGAGGACCATCCCACCACATACTTTACAAAATATACATATTATGTTAAGTTCACAACACACATTCCCATTCAGGTTCTTTCATTCCTTAAAAACAAATATTTTATAGGTATGATATCAAAGAAACAATGAAAGTGCTTTTTTCTTTTTTCAAAGAACCAAAATGATATATATCGGTAGTCAGCTTATATCGATCATCATAACTGGGTGAAATTTAGTTTGAATTACTGTTAATTTTTTTTTTTAAAAATATGGGTTACCAAATACTGGCTGCAAACATTCTCTCTGTAAAGGAATTATATAATAATCTTCTCAGTCCTTGTCACTTTTAGTTAATTTGTATTATCAATTAAAGTTATTGAGTGGAAACGATTTTCTGTTTATAGCAACAGTGACATCGACCTTTGACCATTTAGAACTCAGATGTCATAGCTCTCAAAATGGCAGCTCCCATATCCATTTTAGAACAACCTTCATATGGTCATAATTATCTTCTTCGTTTATCATTTGATTTTGAGATAATTTTGTTCAGCCTTTTTCAAGTTTTTCAGAACTCTCAATAATAAAGATTATTTAACGAAAGAACAGATTAATGAAATAATAGAGATTAATGAAAGAACAGATTAATGAAAGAACAGAGATTAATGAAAGAACAGATTAATGAAAGATTAGAGATTAACTAGAACTGTAAGCCAAAGGCTAATACGGCTTTTACTATATGGGGAAGAACATTCTTGACCTTGACCCCAGTGACCCCAGTGACCCCAAATGCAATCCCAAGCTTCCTTTCCATATAAGCTACAACCCTGCAAGTTTCATCGCAATACCTCAATCCTAACAAAAGTTAATTGGGCGGAAATAGTTTTTCTTCTTTTAGTAACAGTGTCCTTGACCTTGACCCCAGTGACCCCAAATGCAATCCCAAGCTTCCTTTCCATTTAAGCTACCTACCCTGCAAGATCACAATATCTCATTCCTAACAAAAGTTATTGATCGGACAACATTGCGTCTACAGACTAGTCTAATAATGAAAGAACAGAGATTAATGAAAGAACGGACATTAATGAAAGAACAGAGACTGATAAAAGAACAGAGACTAATGAAAGAATAGAGATTAATGAAAGAACAGACACTAACACAGTACAGACTAACAAAACAATAGAGACTAACAAATAACAGAGATTAATGAAAGAACAGAGATTAATGAAAGGACAGATTAATGAATGAACAGAGATTAATGAAAGAACAGATTAATGAAAGAACAGAGACAAACAAAAATACAAAGATTAATGAAAGAACAAACACTAACAAAGAACAGACTAACAAAAGAACAGAGACCAACAAAGAACAGAGATTAATGACAAAACAGAGATTAACGAAAGAACAGAGAGTAATGAAAGAACAGAGATCAACAAAA
>JAWPHD010011430.1:0-84064 GCA_037043455.1 Cyrtodaria siliqua
AAATAAAGTAACAGTTGTCAACATTTCTATTCAATATTTTTGGAAAAGTGCGATGGTTTCATGGCGTTTTATAAATCTCCCTGATTTGGACTAAATCTACCTGATATGGAAGTCCACAATAATTTCTCCCTGTCCAGTGTCAACACCTGAGCATGTATTTCACTGTACATACTATTTGCTACCGATACACGCTCTCGTGCATGTATAATGTGTGTGTGATTTTGGATTATTTCAAGGATATTATATGAAATATATATAAATATATGGATCATAAGTGGAATACGCGGGTAAGTGTTTATCACTGAAGTGATGACAAAAGCTCAGGTTTTCTAAACGTTTAGGTAGACTAAAACCCATTTTGACCTGATAATTTTCTTGTATATACTGAAAGGAAACAGAAACGCGACACGGGAATTTCCGCTATATATTGTATGTACAATATGCTGCTGTTAATAGTATGGTACATGGCTACGTAAGATCTTTCCTTTCGGAAAAAAAGCTAAAACAACTCGTAACACAGCAAATAGTATTCCTGCAAAGTTTCATTATTGACAGTACGCGTTTGGCTCAAGCATGTGAGCAAACTTAGGATGCAAATTTTTGCAAACTCTTTACGTTAAATACAGTACCGAACTGGCTCAATTTTTAAAGAGAAACTTCAACATTTATGAATTTCTTGTTACAACCTGTACTGTGATTAAAACATATACAACATCACAGTTGTGTCCTTTCTCTAACTAACTGCAACTTTTTTCATCACACAATCTTGGGATTTCCTTGGAATATATATGGAATTAAGTGTGTAGTATATACAATATATTGCGGAAATTCCCGTGTCGCATTTCTTTTTCCTTTCAGTATATTTATAGGAAGATGAATGAGAAGATACCTGGGGCCATAATATGTTTTGTGCTTTCCATGGTTACGGTTACATTATATATACAACTTGGTACCTTATATGTGAGAGAATATTGTATGTACCACATAATGGGATCTGTAGATAACCTGGTACCATGCAATCTTAAATGGTTAGTTGGAACCACCAACACACTAGTACTAGTTGGTACTGCAGGGAACTACAAACACACTAGTTGGTATTGCAGGGAAGCACCAACATACTAGATGGTACTGCAGGCAGCCATCAGCACACTAGTACTAGTTGGTACTGCAGGGAACCACAAACACACTAGTTGCAGGGGTGTGATTCTTCCTCGGAATCGCTGATTTCCGTGGTTCCGATGGTCCGAGGGGTCACTTTTCCAATTCGTCCAGATCCGAGGAGTTTTTTTTTCATGGGGGGTGAGGGCCGTATTTTTGGCCGAAAAAATCCGACTTTTACACGTTTGCCCCGTAATATCCTGTAAAATCCGAGATCCCGAGATCTACACGTTTTACATCCTGGCAATTTCTCGATAGTTTTCTGTCGCGAGTTTTCATTGGTCTTTGTTGTTTATCTGGTCCAATCAAAGCGCCTCTTGTAATGTGAAGCTGAGATAAAAAAAAAAAAAAGAAAAAAATGTCCGCTGTGAATTTGTTTGTTTTGTTTTGAGAGATGGTTAGGCGGAAAACATGGCCAAAATCTTGGAAAGATCGGCGTACACACGAGAGATAAAAAAAATAGATAGTGATTGTAAAAATAAGTTTAAGTGGGAGTGGTTAGAAATCGTAAATAATGACGTACCGTTGAGTGTAAGCTTTCGGAAAGTGGACATTTCCGGGAAAGTTAAGTGTATCCAATGCGACAAACTGATTAGTTATGGATCGCGGGGCAAGGTCTCGTTTCTTGTTTTAAAATGTCACACCAAACAACCCATAAGCATATCAGAAATGGACTTAAAATGATTTAAAACAGCTAAAATCCAGGAGCTTTCGGCCTGAACCCCTACAAGGGCGCTGCCCCTTGACCCCGTAAGGGGACTTGCAGTCCCCTTAACCCCTCGCTCAAATTTTCCTCCCTTTTGTTCAAAGGCCAATCACACCCCTGTAGTTGGTATTGCAGGGAACCACCAACATACTAGATGGTACTGCAGGCAGCCATCAGCACACTAGTTGGTACTTCAGTGAACCCAACACACTAGTTGGTACTGCAGGGAACCACCAACACACTAGTTGATACTGCAGGGAACCACCAACACACTAGTTCGTACTGCAGGGAACTATGAACACACTAGTTGATACTGCAGGAAACCAACACACTAGTCGGTACTGCAGGGAACCACCAACCCACTAGTAGGTGCTGCAGGAAACCAGCACACTATTTGGTACTGCAAGGAACAACCAGAGTACTAGTTGGTACTGCAGGGAACCACAAACACACTAGTTGGTGCTGCAGGGAACTAACACACTAGTTGATACTGCAGGGAACCACCAACACACAAGTTGGCATTGTCGCCGCCTCATTATGGGGGTGCTGAAGTTATTGTCGCCGCCTCATTATGGAGGGTTTGGATTGAAAACAAGATTCGTTTGTTCTCTGTATATCTGAATATATATATTATCTTTAACAGAATGCAAAATAGCGATAGCTTCTGTTCTTTCTTTACCAACTGAGATGTTCAACTGCGCGCATGGGTTTGAATCCCACTGACTGATTTGGTTACTTTGTTTTGTCCATTGGCAAGACACTTCTCTAAGCCTCATTGGTCAGATGGTCCTGAAAACCATAGGAGTCTGTTTGATAGGTTAGGGCAGGTTCCTGAACTCCTATGTGCCATTTATTTTCAGAGTCCCTGATATTTCCATTTGTTTTCACAGTGTCCCAGATACTATATAGCGGCTCTAAATAACCTGAACAACGTGTTGTCGCCTCATGAGTTGTTAAACAGCAATTCATACATGTTGTTCAGTAGTCTAATCCTTAGAGTAACTCAGTTAGTGCAGATTCTGCTGTGCTGTAAGTATTGTCTCCTCCTGAGTTGTTAAACAACAATTCATACATGTTGTTGAGTGGTCTAATCCTTAGAGAAACTCAGTAGTGCAGATTCTGCTGTGCTTTAAGTATTGTCTCCTCCTGAGTTGTTAAACAGCAATTCATACATGTAGTTGAGTACTCTAATCCTTAGAGTAACTCAATAG
Source organism: Cyrtodaria siliqua (assembly GCA_037043455.1). Taxonomy (NCBI): domain Eukaryota; kingdom Metazoa; phylum Mollusca; class Bivalvia; order Adapedonta; family Hiatellidae; genus Cyrtodaria; species Cyrtodaria siliqua. The sequence goes on from JAWPHD010011430.1 coordinate 3,076, forward strand.
TGCAGATTCTGCTGTGTTGTAAGTGTTGTCTCCTCCTGAGTTGTTAAACAACAATTCATACATGTTGTTGAGTGGTCTAATCCTTAGAGAAACTCAGTAGTGCAGATTCTGCTGTGCTGTAAGTATTGTCTCCTCCTGAGTTGTTAAACAGCAATTCATACATGTAGTTGAGTACTCTAATCCTTAGAGTAACTCAATAGTGCAGATTCTGCTGTGTTGTAAGTGTTGTCTCCTCCTGAGTTGTTAAACAGCAATTCATACATGTTGTTGAGTGGTTTAATCCTTAGAGTAACTCAGTAGTGCAGATTCTGCTGTGCTGTAAGTATTGTCTCCTCCTGAGTTGTTAAACAGCAATTCATACATGTAGTTGAGTACTCTAATCCTTAGATTAACTCAGTAGTCCAGATTCTGCTGTGCTGTAAGTGTTGTCTCCTCATGAGTTGTTAAACAACAATTCGTACATGTTGTTGAGTGGTCAAATCCTTAGAGTAACTCAGTAGTGCAGATTCTGCTGTGCTGTAAGTGTTGTCTCCTCCTGAGTTGTTAAACAGCAATTCATACATGTTGTTCAGTAGTCTAATCCTTAGAGTAACTCAGTTAGTGCAGATTCTGCTGTGCTGTAAGTATTGTCTCCTCCTCAGTTGTTAAACAACAATTCATACATGTTGTTGAGTGGTCTAATCCTTAGAGAAACTCAGTAGTGCAGATTCTGCTGTGCTGTAAGTATTGTCTCCTCCTGAGTTGTTAAACAGCAATTCATACATGTAGTTGAGTACTCTAATCCTTAGAGTAACTCAATAGTGCAGATTCTGCTGTGTTGTAAGTATTGTCTCCTCCTGAGTTGTTAAACAGCAATTCATACATGTAGTTGAGTACTCTAATCCTTAGAGTAACTCAATAGTGCAGATTCTGCTGTGTTGTAAGTGGTATCTCCTCCTGAGTTGTTAAACAACAATTCATACATGTTGTTGAGTGGTCTAATCCTTAGAGTAACTCAGTAGTGCAGATTCTGCTGTGCTGTAGGTGTTGTCTCCTCATGAGTTGTTAAACAGCAATTCATACATGTTGTTGTGTGGTCTAACCCTTAGAGTAACTCAGTTAGTGCAGATTCTGCTGTGCTGTAAGTGTTGTCTCCTCCTGAGTTGTTAAACAACAATTCTTACATGTTGTTGAGTGGTCTAATCCTTAGAGTAACTCAATAGTGCAGATTCTGCTGTGCTGTAGGTGTTGTCTCCTCATGAGTTGTTAAACAGCAATTCATACATGTTGTTGTGTGGTCTAACCCTTAGAGTAACTCAGTTAGTGCAGATTCTGCTGTGCTGTAAGTGTTGTCTCCTCCTGAGTTGTTAAACAACAATTCATACATGTTGTTGAGTGGTCTAATCCTTAGAGTAACTCAGTAGTGCAGATTCTGCTGTGCTGTAAGTGTTGTCTCCTCCTGAGTTGTTAAACAACAATTCATACATGTTGTTGTGTGGTCTAAACCTTAGAGTAACTCAGTAGTGCAGATTCTGGTGTGCTGTAAATGTTGTCTCCTCATGAGTTGTTGAACAACAATTCATACATGTTGTTGAGTGGTCTTATCCCTAGATTAACTCAGTAGTGCAGTTTCTGCTGTGCTGTAAGTGGTATCTCCTCCTGAGTTGTTAAACAGCAATTCATACATGTTGTTGTGTGGTCTAATCCTTAGAGTAACTCAGTAGTGCAGATTCTGCTGTGCTGTAAGTGTTGTCTCCTCATGAGTTGTTGAACAACAATTCATACATGTTGTTGAGTGGTCTAATTCTTAGAGTAACTCAATAGTGCAGATTCTGCTGTGCTGTAAGTGTTGTCTCCTCATGAGTTGTTGAACAACAATTCATACATGTTGTTCAGTAGTCTAATCCTTAGAGTAACTCAGTAGTGCAGATTCTGCTGTGCTGTAAGTGTTGTCTCCTCATGAGTTGTTGAACAACAATTCATACATGTTGTTGAGTGGTCTAATCCTTAGAGTAACTCAATAGTGCAGATTCTGCTGTGCTGTAAGTGTTGTCTCCTCATGAGTTGTTGAACAACAATTCATACATGTTGTTGAGTGGTCTAATCCTTAGAGTAACTCAGTTAGTGCAGATTCTGCTGTGCTGTAAGTATTGTCTCCTCATGACTTGTTAAACAACAATTCATACGTGTTGTTGAGTGGTCTTATCCTTAGATTAACTCAGTAGTGCAGATTCTGCTGTGCTGTAAGTGTTGTCTCCTCATGAGTTGTTAAACAGCAATTCATACATGTTGTTCAGTAGTCTAATCCTTAGAGTAACTCAGTAGTGCAGATTCTGCTGTGTTGTAAGTGGTATCTCCTCCTGAGTTGTTAAACAGCAATTCATACATGTTGTTGAGTGGTCTAATCCTTAGAGTAACTCAGTTAGTGCAGATTCTGCTGTGCTGTAAGTATTGTCTCCTCATGAGTTGTTAAACAGCAATTCATACATGTTGTTGAGTGGTCTAATCCTTAGAGTAACTCAGTAGTGCAGATTCTGCTGTGCTGTAAGTGTTGTCTCCTCCTGAGTTGTAGAGCAACAATTCATACATGTTGTTGAGTGCTCTTATCCTTAGATTAACTCATTAGTCCAGATTCTGCTGTGCTGTAAGTGTTGTCTCCTCCTGAGTTGTTAAACAACAATTCATACATGTTGTTGAGTGGTCTAATCCTTAGAGTAACTCAGTTAGTGCAGATTCTGCTGTGCTGTAAGTGTTGTCTCCTCATGAGTTGTTAAACAACAATTCTTACATGTTGTTGAGTGGTCTAATCCTTAGAGTAACTCAGTTAGTGCAGATTCTGCTGTGCTGTAAGTGTTGTCTCCTCCTCAGTTGTTAAACAACAATTCATACATGTTGTTGAGTGGTCTAATCCTTAGAGTAACTCAGTTAGTGCAGATTCTGCTGTGCTGTAAGTATTGTCTCCTCATGAGTTGTTAAACAACAATTCATACGTGTTGTTGAGTAGTCTTATCCTTAGATTAACTCAGTAGTGCAGATTCTGCTGTGCTGTAAGTGTTGTCTCCTCCTCAGTTGTTAAACAACAATTCATACATGTTGTTGAGTGGTCTTGTCCTTAGAGTAACTCAGTTAGTGCAGATTCTGCTGTGCTGTAAGTGTTGTCTCCTCCTCAGTTGTTAAACAACAATTCATACATGTTGTTGAGTGGTCTAATCCTTAGAGTAACTCAGTTAGTGCAGATTCTGCTGTGCTGTAAGTATTGTCTCCTCATGAGTTGTTAAACAACAATTCATACGTGTTGTTGAGTAGTCTAATCCTTAGAGTAACTCAGTAATGCAGATTCTGGTGTGCTGTAAGTGTTGTCTCCTCATGAGTTGTTTAACAACAATTTTTACATGTTGTTGAGTGGTCTAATCCTTAGAGTAACTCAGTAGTGCAGATTCTGCTGTGCTGTAAGTGGTATCTCCTCCTGAGTTGTTAAACAGCAATTCATACATGTTGTTGAGTGGTCTAACCCTTAGAGTAACTCAGTTAATGCAGATTCTGCTGTGTTGTAAGTGGTATCTCCTCCTGAGTTGTTAAACAACAATTCATACATGTTGTTGAGTACTCTAACCCTTAGAGTAACTCAGTAGTCCAGATTCTGCTGTGCTGTAAGTGTTGTCTCCTCCTCAGTTGTTAAACAACAATTCATACATGTTGTTGAGTGGTCTAACCCTTAGAGTAACTCAGTAGTGCAGATTCTGCTGTGCTGTAAGTGTTGTCTCCTCCTGAGTTGTTAAACAACAATTCATACATGTTGTTGAGTGGTCTAATCCTTAGAGTAACTCAGTAGTGCAGATTCTGCTATGCTGTACGTATTGTCTCCTCCTGAGTTGTAAAGCAACGATTCATACATGTTGAGGAGGGTCTAATCCTTAGAGTATCTCAATAGTGCAGATTCTGCTGTGCTGTAAGTGGTATCTCCTCCTGAGTTGTTCAACAACAATTTTTACATGTTGTTGAGTGGTCTAATCCTTAGAGTAACTCAATAGTGCAGATTCTGCTGTGCTGTAGGTGTTGTCTCCTCATGAGTTGTTAAACAGCAATTCATACATGTTGTTGTGTGGTCTAATCCTTAGAGTAACTCAGTTAGTGCAGATTCTGCTGTGCTGTAAGTATTGTCTCCTCATGAGTTGTTAAACAACAATTCATACATGTTGTTGAGTGGTCTAAACCTTAGAGTAACTCAGTAATGCAGATTCTGGTGTGCTGTAACCGGGTGACTGGACTATAAGACTTGGACTGGCTGTCGTCCCAGTGGTTATTCTTTTTTTTAATATTTGCAATCAGAATAAAAAAAATAATCTTAAAATCCCAAACATTTCTAAATATCTCTGAACCACTGATGTTTGAAGCCAATAATTCAAAGGGAACTTAAAGACACATTTCCCAACTGAATGTAGTCGTTGAAAAATCATGGATAGCATGCTTTTTTACTGCTTACTTAACGCTGACTGATTGTAACCACAGAGACATTATATTGAGGCCCCATCACAGTGTTTTCTTTTCATTTACTATTACCTTAGTTTTTGATATAAAATATATTGTAACTAAAAACACTAGATTGTTTATTATGGGGGATCATATAGTTGCCGCTTTTTCCGTCTGTCCGTGTGTGCGTCCGTGCGTCACACTTTTTGGAGTATAACTAAAAAAGTATGGTTGATTAAAGTTCGTGTGAATGATTAGGACAATGAGACGGAGTGCAGTTCATAGGAACCATAACTCTAGCTTCACTGCTTTTTTAATTATCTCCTTTTTTGAAAAATCTTATCCGGAGCATAATAGAGTTCCGTACGGATTAATTTTGAATAAGGAATCACACACACTAAACATTACTTTTTAGCTCTACTGGCCAACGGCCAGCAGAGCTTATGGGATGGTGTGTTGTCCATCGTCCGTCGTCTGTCTGTCGTCCGTCGTCCGTCGTCTGTTAACTTTTGTCTCGTTAAGACAATAGGGCCTTCATTTTTCATACGATCTTTACCAAACTTTAACAGGTTGTTAATATCAATGAAAGCTCGGACAAGTTCGAAAACCAGTCAGATCGGACCAGTAACAGCAGAGTTATGGCCCTTGATTTAGTTAAAAATGCTATATCTTGCCTCGTTAAGACTATAGGGCCTTCATTTTTCATCCAATCTTTACCAAACTTGATCAGATTGTTAATATCAATGATAGCTCAAACAAGTTCGAAAACCAGCCATATCGGACTAGTAACAGCGGAGTTATGGCCCTTGATTTAGTTAAAAATGCTGTATTTCGCCTCGTTAAGACGATGGGGGCTTCATTGTTCATCCGATCTTTACCAAACTTTATCAAATTGTTAATGTCATTATAAGCTCAAACAAGTTCGAAAACCAGCCATATCGGACCAGTAACAGCGAAGTTACGGCCCTTGATTTAGTTAAAAATGCTATATTTTGCCTCGTTATGACGATAGGGGCTTCATTGTTCATCCGATCTTTACCAAACTTTATCAGATTGTTAATGGCGATGAAAGGTCGGTCAAGTTCGAAAACCAGCCAGATCGGACCAGTAACAGCAGAGTTATGGCCCTTAATTTAGTTAAAAAGGCTATATTTTGCCTCGTTAAGACGATAGGGCCTTCATTTTTCATCCGATCTTTACCAAACATTACCAGATTGTTAATATCAATGAAAGCTTGGACAAGTTCGAAAACCAGCCAGATCGGACCAGCAACAGCGGAGTTATGGCCCTTGATTTAGTTAAAAATGCTATATTATGATATGGCCTTCGTTTTTCGTCCGATCTTTACCAAACTTTACCAGATTGTTAATATAAATGAAAGCTCGGATAAATTCGAAAACCAACTAGACCGGACCAGAACAGCAGAGTTATGGCCCTTGATTTAGTTAAATATGCTATATTTTGCCTCGTTAATACGATAGGGCTTTCATTTTTCATCCGATCTTTACCAAACTTTACCAGATTGTTATTATCAATGAAAGCTCCAACAAATTTCAATACCAGCCAGATTGGACAATTTACACCGGAGTTATGGCCCTTGATTTTCTGAATATGCTATATTTTGGCCTCATTAAGAAGAAAGGGCCTTCATTTGGCCAAATTTCAGTGAAACTTTTCAAGAATGATCAGTACCAAGCCTAGTTGTACATGTCGTCACCTTGTTCTGGTTGAATGATTTTGGCGGAGGTATGTCCCTTTAAAGGTTTTAATACACAAACTTTATCTGGACTAGTTCTCCTGAACGTCTCCTCACATTTCAACCAAACTTTACAGGGATGATCAGCACCAAGCATAGTTGTGCATATCATCGTCGCGTTCCAGTTAACAGATTTTTGGTGGAGTTATGGCCCTTTAAAGGTTTCTGATACACAAACATTTTCCGGGCTAGTTCTCCTGAACCCCTGTCTGGATTTTAACGAAACTTGACAAGGATGATCAGTATCAGGTCTAGTTGTGCAAATCATTGCCGTGTTCCGGTTGAATGATTTTGGCAGAGTTATGGCCCTTTAAAGGTTTTAATACACTAACTTTGTACAGACTAGTTCTCCTGAACCTCTGGCTGGATTTCACCGAAACTTGTCAGGGTCAATCAGTACCAAGCCTAGTTGCGTATATCTTCACCATGTTCTGGTATAACGATATTTGAAAGAGTTATGGCCCCTTATACATAAACTTTATCTAGAGCCAGTAGAGCGTCCACAGGCCCTCTTGGGCCTCTTGTTTCTGTGTAACTTTCAGGATGCATCCATCGGTTCTACCGATTCTCTTGTTGTTATTATTAATATCAGAAAACAAACAACAACACACGAACTAGAAGTGATAATTTTACTGCACCATATATTAATATTAGTTCCACCTATGGCCCATATGAGGTTGTCCATACGGATTTGGTAACCACTGTCTACACTGTTCAGCAACACACTTAGGCATGATTTCTCTGCAATGCCAGGTGTTGTCTCCCTTTCTGGCAGTACTTTTCTTCACAATATACCTTGGGTCGTTCCATAAAATCCAGTTTAATATAAGATTTGGTTTAATTCCGACAAGCGGTTTCTGAGAAAAAGTCGTCAGAAGCAAAAGATAACGACGACGACGGACGACGGACGAAGAGTGATTCAAAACATCACATTGAGCCTTCGGCTCAGGTGATCAAAAACACTGACAGATGACAACGATTTTTGAATTTTGAAGTCCCGATGAGTTTCTTGCATTTGAGATTTACTAAAACATGGCAGAGAACTAACTGAAAATAGAGTATATTGTGCTAAAAATACAAAAACTATTAATTGTTAACACGGGTCTTTTAAGAAAATCCATCTATACATTGTTGTGTTAACATATATACAAGTGCATATAAAATGCAAAACGGTTACATTTTTTACTACATTATTATACACTCTTTATGGGACGGCCTCATCCTTTGACAAAAAACTAATAATCTCAATTTCCTTGTGCAAATGTATTTCTAACAGCGATTTACAGTTACCTATAGAAATTCTCTCCCCCACAAATACAATAGGCTCGAAATGTGTCTTTAATGCGAATCAATTATTTTGATGACAGCTTGAGTTGTCTCAAATAGTATGAACATTAACAAACGTAAGGACTTAGCCAGTCTATATATGACTATAAACTCAAGAACTCACACCAGGCCTGCCAAAAATCCTGAGATTTTTAAAATATAAGATTTAAAGCACGTGAACAGTATATTCGAATGGAAATTTGGAGCGCACATATAGCCCCACCCCCTGCAGTTATTGTTTTTAAAGCACAAATTTAAATTATTTATGCAATTAATACAAGTTGATGCATTGTTTGATAGTTATAGAAAATAATAGATTAGCATACTTCAACATGCACAAAACTAGTTCCTTTTAGAGAAGACTTCGTAATTCAATTAGAATGACTTGGTTTAATTTCTACCACAACTGTTGTTTCATGGAAGTGCACTTACCTTATTACACAGATGCGAGCGTAATGCAAATACAGTCTTCATACTGTAAAACAAATTTTAATCTTTATTATCATCGTATGCAGTAGCAGCTGTTATAGTGATACCACACACAAGGAGTTGCTAGTTCCTCACACTTGTTATTTCAATTAGCTTGACCAATTAAAGAAGGCACATATATTGCTGGTATTGCAAAATTAATGTTGTTTTGTCATGGAAGGAACTAATTATGTCCTTAGGTGTTAATTGTATATTCAGGTAATGCATTACACGGACGACCCCCTTTGACATGACAATTCTAAGATTCCTCTGACTAGGGAGCGTAACAGGACCAATGTGGAAGATTATAGCTGATAAACTGTGAAACATAGCTGTTAAATCATGACCATTGTGTTTTGAATCCGGAGATTATACACTTCAATCCAGAGATCCGGAGAGTGACTGAAAAAACCGGAGAATCCGGATTTTATCCGGAGAGATTTGGCAGGCCTGACACACACTCTGTTGATTGTGGTCATGGGCACACCTTTGGACTCAAATTCACCTTCAGTATGGCATTACTCCTATAATATTTCACCTGTTTTCTGTTTAATTAGTTGTTTATCTCATTTTGGTTCAGGAAGCAGTCAATGTGAGAGGTTATTGATAAGAACAATGTTACCTGAGATAAGAACAATGTTACCTGAGATAAGAACAATGTTACCTGAGATAAGAACAATATTACCTGAGATTTTGGAATATACCCTACACCTAATAAGGCAAGGTTTATAAAAAATAACTCCAAATAATTGTTGTCGGTTTTTTTACTTTCTTTGGTCAGGAACAGTCATTAATGTGATATTTTCAGGATAAGAGAAAATAAATCAGATTTGTTTTCTCTAAAGTCTCCATACTGTAAAATACATGTTATATGATATATTAGGTTATTACACTGAACCCTTCGTTTTTTTCTTGCCCTTTATATAAAATAATGACATTAACCCGCTAAGACTATAATAGCCTTTGCGTCCATTGTAAACCCAGATCAGCCTGTGAGTAACTCGCAGGCTGATCAGCGTTTACAATGTCCGGGTGCTGATCAAATACCAAAACACCCCTTTGTCACATAAATGGAATGATCTTAATTCAAAGAAAGAACAGTCCATTGTATATATGTAGCGGGTTAAGTGTCACATTCATATATAAAATGTATTGTTATAGGGGTATAGAAATAAAAAATACAAATCTGGGACACTGAAAACAAATGACAATATCAGGGACACTGTACAACTGAATGGCTATATCAGGGACACTGTACAACTGAATGACAATATCAGGGACATTGTACAACTGAATGGCAATATCAGGGACACTGTACAACTGAATGACAATATCAGGGACACTGTACAACTGCATGGCTATATCAGGGACACTGTACAACTGAATGACAATATTAGGGACACTGTACAACTGAATGACAATATCAGGGACACTGTACAACTGAATGACAATATCAGGGACACTGTACAACTGAATGACAATATCAGGGACACTGTACAACTGAATGACAATATCAGGGACACTGTACAACTGAATGATAATATCAGGGACACTGTACAACTGAATGGCAATCAGGGATAATGATAATTTAAACATTTGAGTGTGATTGTTTCCCCAAAATTTCATATAAGATTTTGTTGTTTGATAGCTCATCAAAACACTCTTATTATCAAATAGATTCCTGTGGTTCTTAAACATGTTTGGGGGTACTAGACTCCATAGAAGAGACTGACCAGTTCAGTTCCCATCTGACCAACATGGCTGTTCGAGTGAAGTGTCTTGCCTAAGGACACACCAGGGGTACTGATATAGAGAATATTATGTCAGTGCCTTTTACTATCAAGTAAGCCCAGCTAAGCGCCTGCTATGGATAATCTACATGATAAATAGAATATTATATGTCCGTGCCTTTTACTATCAAGTTTATTACTCAGGCGAGGCTTAGAAAACAAAGAATGGCGAGGCTCTGTTGAGCCATTCTTCGTTTTCATGCCGAGGCTAATAAACTTGATAGTAAAAGGCACGGACATATAATATTCTATTTATCATGTAGATTATCCATAGCAGGCGCTTAGCTGGGCTTACGCACATTTACGTACAATTATTTGTCAATGTCCGGAAAAAAATAAAAAAAAAAAAAATGCGAAAAACGCAATAAAAACTGAAGGGATGGGGTGGGAGGGGTGAGTTGTATTACAGTTCCGTATGCCGTACCAGATTTAATTTTGTCTTCTGATTTCAATGTGTATTAAAAAAGCAGTCAAAATAAGCTTAAAATTGCTGTGAAACATACGCCAAAACTCACCTATGATCGTCTGGCAAAAAATAAACTCCCGGGGGAGCATGCCCACGGAAACCCCCATAGCGGAGGTGCGTAACTCAAATTTGGTCCCAGCTACGCGGCTGCATATGTTGTGTATGGTTTACTGTTATTTTATATTTCGTACGCTTGTCGAGGATGCTGCCATGTTGTTTTCTTGTTTTATGATGTCGGATAACGTTACGTGACATCAGATAACATTACGTACAATGTACGCCGAGGGATTCCGCATTGATTTTGCTTTATTAGTCAGTGCCTAATAAAGCAAAATTTATTAGGTCATCCCTTTATTTGGCACAAAAGTGCATATCTGCATGATAAAAGGCTCTAACCCATTATCATCGGATTCAGAGTTTATTGTGCTATAAAACAATTCAGAAATAAAAGGGAACTTTGCCTTCAGCTGAAATGCTTTTGATGAATACCACTTCAGTGTATCACTTCAATTCACCTCAACCTACCACTTCAACACAAAAATACACTGCATCCTCTATTAACGTTTCAGAGGTTGTAGCATGGTCGGTGACATTTCCTTTGATGAATGAATGCAAAGCATTAAATTGTTTATTTAGTGTAACTAAAGGGGCTTGGCTATACAGTACTACAACTACTAGATAGAGGAATTTAGAGTAAAGTTTCTGACGTCACAGCGTTACTAAGTACACCATGCTACAAAAGAGATAGAGTCTGTCTCAGCACGTTGGTTATTTAAACACCTCGTTGGGCTATGCTCATCTCGGTGTTTAAATAAGCCAACTCGCTGAGAGCACACTCTAGATCTATAAGATAAAGACATCAAATAATAGAAAATTTTGAGCCTGTGTTGTCGGCTGTCATCCATTGGTTTTCCTGATTGTCATTTGGTGTCTATTGTCGTTCTTTTGTCCTATCAACACTGGCCACAGTGGCATCTGCTGCAGCTTGTTAATCAAAGCCTTGGAGGTTTCTATGTATATGTGGTCTTCAATGAGTACATTAATATATGTAATTAGATTCGCATCTAGCCAGATAGATTTTCTTTGATGCCCATGCGGAAGATGTGACAGAATTTATTGATAAAGACGTCTTTTATAATTTAATATATATATTAGTGGTAACTAAGCTAGTTTGTTTTTGTCTATAGAAATACAGTGACATTATTTTTATTAATAATGACGACTTTATTGATTATATATATTTGTGGTAACTTAGCTAGTTTCGTTTTTTGTTTGAGTGAAATACGAGGAAAATACTGTGGCATTCGTTCTTGATACCTCTCGTACATTTGCGTACATTATGTCATTATTCAAGATCTTGACGAGACTGTTGGAATGTTTTATTTATAACAGTGCCAGAGTATAAAACCTGATTAGTTAGTCGATAAGCTGACATACAAAGTGTTTAATTGACGTATAAGGTGATTAACTGACAGTGACAGGGATTATTAATTGGATTCTAGTTGGCATATTGCATGAGAAATACAGTAATGTGAGAAATACAGTAATGTGAGAAATACAATAATGTGACAATTTGATAATAATTTGCATTGTAAAATTATGTTTATGACATTTTATCCATTGCATGTGCTCTGAGCTATTAAGCATGTGTTGTTTTTTTTGAGGAAGTTTGTATATATGTATATATATATATTTATATAAGAATATATTTAATGAATATAGTTATATTATAATAGCAGTGGATATTCTCAAATTTAATAGATTTTATGAATTGTTTTAATTCTGCAGTAATGTAAGATTTTTTTTCTATGATTGCATTTGCGGTCAGTCGAGGAAAGATCAAAGTTATAAAAAGGTATTTAAACAATATTTATGAAAGCAGCCAGGTGTTGCACAGTTGATGAAGAAGTTGAAGGGTACTAAGAAATCAGATCAGGTATTTATATAAATGTGAAATACGTTTTCAAAAACTGCATTCCAGCTATTAAATTATTGGAATTAATATTCTGAAGTAAGAGCTACATTTATATTGTTCATGCAAGCATTGAAATGAGCAAGGTGACTTATTAATCTGCTACTATTTTGACTTTACTCCTGCCTGCAACTAAATAAAAGGTAAAAAATCTTAAATGCTTCACTATAAATTACACTTTTCAAATACATTACATGGTCTGAGTATTAACTTTCATACTGAAATAAAACCTTAATTTCTTAAAAAAATTGCATTTTGTAAAATTAAACATTTAATAGGTAATTTTAACCAGGTTATCACATTTTGTTCACTAAAAAAATGTTTTTATAGTGTTTTACTTGTGGTGAAAATGACGTAAAACACCAAACAAAATAATCAACGATTAGTAATGTGCAGAAGCAATTAGCTTCAAACTGCAGTTCAAATAATTATTAAAGAATGACTTTATTTAGATAAACTAGCAGTAATGCCACGAGTTTTGCTAAAAACTAACAGTATTGCCACTAACTCCGCTAGTTGTACAAGTATCAGGATTGCCAGTTTAACGTTAACCAGTAATTTATAATACTAATGGTTTGTTTGTAAAAATTGATTATTGTGTTTTGAAATGGAAATTAGCTTGACGTTTAATTTAATATGATGTAACAGAAGAATACTTAAAGATGGTTTCTGTTCTCCCCAAAGTTGTCTGGTAATTGGAAATGTAATGTAATTGTAACAGGTTTTTGTGTTTCTTGAAATCCTGAAATTAAATGCATGTGATATTCTGCAAAAAAGTTATTCACTAAAGATTTTTTTTGTTAAAGGAACAGACATCAATCTTGATTTTGTTACAACTTGTTGCATAGTTGTTTTTGTACATTATAAATTTAATTACTTGCAAATAGCGTCTCTGTGGCCAAGGGGTTAACATTGTGTTGTAAACCTTCTCACCACTCATCGCTGCGAGTTCAAATCCCACTGGAAGACTTGTAAATGAGATATTGTTGATTCTTATGGATGGTGGGAGGTGAACAGTACTGGTTCTATCCAGGAAAAAAAGTGACCGTCATAATTTATATAACCTTACATGTGTTGAAAATGACGTAAAACACCATACAAACAAACAAACAAACATATTGGAATTATTTGAATAGTTCAAAGTCAATTGTGTTTACTGATTATATTTGCATCAATAATATGCTCATTATCACTAGAGCAGTTGCAGAAACAATAAATGTGGCTCCAGCGTAAATGGAGTGTCTACAATAGAATTTGCAGCAACTCTGCAGTTCTCCAGGTGAGAAGGTTTTAGGCCCATCCTTAAAACCCCAATTCAGTTCAATTCAATTCAATAATATATTTACATCTATTGTAGAATTACAAAGAAAAAATGAAAAATGCCAGTTGTATTTTATATAACCATGCCAGGTTTAAAGTCACAATGATGCTGGATATATAATGGAGGTGCTAAATTTAAAATATATGTGATAAATACTTCAAAATTGCCATGTGTGCTTTAAATTAACTGTATAATGCATTTGTGAAATGACAGTACAATTTTAATACGTACAGCGCTCGAAAAATAGGATAACTCGACAACCAAAATAGGATAACCCGACAACCATAGCTCCTCGTAATCCATTCCGGGCCTGTTTAATTTTACAGGCAAGGAGCCCGTCGGGCCTGGCCTGTCTAAAAAAAACACAACACAGCCCCAAAGACTCACAGTAATGAAAACAAGTATTGTGGACGCGTGAAAAAAATAAATAAAATGTCTCAGGCGAGTAGCTCACAGGACCGTCCCAGTTACAGTCAAGTACTTTTATTAATATTCATGAGTTTATACTTAACCACGCTGTGATTGGACAATTCTTTGTAAGTTTTAGGACACACTACAGTTATGCTGAGAACGCTGAACAATTGATCAAACTTGAAAACATTTATTACATCTGAGAAGATAATTGACTTCGGGTGATTAAATGATACCGCTGAACAATGGGTTTTAATTAGTTATACAAACATTTAAACAACATGAAAGTTTGAACATGTAAAAATTGTACTTCAAGCAACGAACATGAAAAAATTGTACTTCGAGCAGAATTGAACGAATTTGAACATGAAAAAATTGTACTTCGAGCAGAATTGATTCGAGCAGAATTGAACGAATTTGAACATGAAAAAATTGTACTTCGAGCAGAATTGAACAAATTTGAACATGAAAAGCAGATTTGAACGAATTTGAACATGAAAAAATTGTACTTCGAGCAGAATTGAACGAATTTGAACATGAAAAAATTGTACTTCGAGCAGAATTGAACGAATTTGATCATGAAAAAATGTACTTTGAGCAGAATTGAACGAATTTGAACATGAAAGAATTGTACTTCGAGCAGAATTGAACAAATTTGAACAAGAAAAAATGTACTTCGAGCAGAATTGAACAAATTTGAACATAAAAAAATTGTACTTCGATCAGCATTGAACGAATATGAACATGAAACAATTGTACTTCGATCAGCATTGAACAAATTTGAACATGAACAAATTGTACTTCGCGCAGCATTGAACGAATTTGAACATGAAAAAATTGTACTTCGATCAGTATTGAACGAATTTGAACATGTAAAAATTGTACTTCGAGCAACAATAGAACAAACATTGAAACAACATGGAAGTTTGAACATGAAAAAATTGTACAGCTTGGAAAGCAATGAAAATTGTTGTAGATTTGATTTTTCTTTAAATTCTATGATAAGAATGATATTCTAGATAACAAGTTTGTAATTGATGATATTTTGATTTAACCAGAAAATGGTGAGTCATAGTTTGGAAAGGTACATGATTTTGGAGGGGAAAATAACAACTGTTTTTTTTGTATAATTTAATTAGTTTAACATCTGCAAATGTTGGACTTAATTGCAGTAAATATTTAATTATTTAATTATGACTCTTAGCTATTATTCTGCGAGCACGATGCACGATGCATTTCTAAGGGAATGGACAGATATCTTCATAAAAAAAACAAATATATATATATACTGGCTTCCTATGATATCAGGGGTTTCATGGTATCATGTTAGTATGTGTCATATCTATAAAACCGTAGGCATCTCTGCTAAAATGTGATAATTATTTTATAGATGTGATGACTTTAGGACATTATATAATAAAATAATTGAACAAAAATAAATATATTTATCAAAAATTAATGGATATTTCAAAGTAATGCAAACATGTTGACAATTTCCTTATGATCTTTAAAATTCATCACCCCTAGTCTCCATAAATTTTAAGTTTCCACTACCTAAGTGAAGGTTATAAAAGTCAATATTTTTCAGTCCGATGAGTGCATGTTGTATATTATTATTTCTAGAAATGGTCACTCATTGAATCTTATACCAGTTACTATCAAATACAGGATACACAATATGTGCATACCTTGATACCATAGAACTTTTAAAATAATAAGCTCAATGAGGGTACCCTTCTTTTCAAAACTAATTCTTACATTTTTAAGTAAAAATACACTTTATATCATAACAATTTAGTAGAAGGGTCACAGAAAGCATTTGAGTTTCCTTTTTCTTTAAATATTGTTTACAGTTGTTTTTTTGGTCAAACGAATTTGAACATGAAAAAATTGTACTTCGAGCAGAATTGATTCGAGCAGAATTGAACGAATTTGAACATGAACAAATTGTACTTCGAGCAGAATTGAACAAATTTGAACATGAAAAAGCAGAATTGAACAAATTTGAACATGAATAAATTGTACTTCGAGCAGAATTGAACGAATTTGAACATGAACAAATTGTACTTCGAGCAGAATTGAACAAATGTGAAAATGACAAAAACTTTGAGCAGCATTGAACGAATTTAAACATGTAAAAAAGTTGTACTTCGAGCAGCATTGAACGAATTTGAACATGAAATAATTTTTTGTTAAGTACCTGATACAATAGAACACCATGCTATATATTCTAATGATATAAATAAACCAAGGTATTTATTTTAAGATTTGATAAAATGTTTAAAAGTTTCCTTTTATAAGTCAGGATAAAAGGGAAATGTTTCTACAAAAATAATTATACCTCAAGGCCGATATTGATGGCGTCTGAATCGATCAAGTATAAGAAATTGTTGTATGCGCCTGTCCTCGACTAAAATGTTGTCATTTGATTGATCAGGTTTATCGTTATTGGAGGAACCCAAAAAGAATGGTTCAATCATGCATCAGTACCGAGCATTAGGCTGTAAACAGTGATCTGCATGCGAGTTGATCACATGCAAACGAGTTTAGAATCTGAATTTAGAGATTTATAATGGTTTTATGATGTCCATGAACTTAAGTTAAGTTATCATCTGGGGGAATTAGAACATTCTGAGACACTGGGAAGGAGAGACTGAAAACGCTGCTGATCAAAGACATGAGCGCTATTTTTGATTAATGAAAAATTTGAGATATAAGGTGATCTTGGGAGTGGGAATTAAAAACTAAATGTTGCGCAGGTAAAACTGGACCACACTTCAAGTGATAATCTGGACGTCTTAAAACTGCGGGAAATTCGGACGGATGTGTGTATAAGGTTTAACATTTGGATCGTTTTTAGGGATCATTCTTTGTGGCATATTTATTATTCTTAGAACTAGAAGAAGCTAATAATAGTTCACAATCGAAGAAGATGAATATGAAATGTGGCATTTCTAAACAGTTCACAATAAAATTGTTTTTTAATTGATAACTTATTATTTATACTGAAAAAACTCAGATTTTATAGGTATATTTATTATACCTTTTTTTTAGTGATTATTATAAAATATGTAAAGAAATTCGACTTTTAAAGGGACACACAGAAATTTTGAAGTTTTTATCGCACATTAAAATTTGCGTCATAATTTATTAATCTAATATCAATTTTAAACCTGCTTGCATATGAATAAATAAAATTTTGAGTTTTCATTTTGTCTTCTTATTCTATCATAGTTTTAATAGAGGATCTTACATGAGTACTCATTCATTATTGAATTTATTAAACGAGTTGGCTGCGAGCATTATATCATTTTTGCTAAGGAGTTAAATAAATTCTATAATGAATGAGAACGAATGTTAGATTCTGTTTATCACATAACTCACATATCGACTTTTATTGCATTTTGCCTGTCGCTTTAACATGTGAAACCGACATAAACCGTGGGAATTGGATATAGTCATTATCGATTTTTTTGACAGCACATACTAGTCTTATTTGCATACTTATATAACTAGTGGTATATCGAAAATATAGAATGGTGTTATTCCACTCCCGCACCGTAAGTTATGTGATAAAATATATTATTAGTGTGATATGATCAACAATAAGTAATATGTAGAAATAAGTTGACTTATATAAGTATTTTTCTTATAATTAATATCAATGATTGAACAAATGCATTTGATGTAGAAAAGCCGACAGGATGCCGCAAGTTTTTTAAAAAAATCAAGATTGCCGTGTGTCCCTTTAAAAGGCTTGTTACCCACAGAATGGGTCTAAAATGAATCTCTCTTCGATTATTGAAATTGTATTGTAAAACAGAAGAGATAAAAAGCCATGTTTTACACAATCTTTCTAAAAGTAACATTTATTTTAATACTTGTAACCAAAGAAATACATTCAGAATTTACGCAAATATACAATTCAAGCATAATTAAGTAGACAGACATTTTGTATCAAATTCGATCATTTCCTGTAGTGTAAACTATATGACTTGTTAGACCCACATTTAACCTTTCGTTAATTTTCATACAAAAATATCATACAAAACTTTCATTTGTCAGAATATAATGTTCTTTCCGTGCCAGTTAAACACCTAGTCAAAATCGAGGAAATATGAATTTAAAAAGCAATCTGAGACATTAACATCTTTAACGTTTTTGGACCACATTTGTTACAATTTGTTTACCATACTGATTGCATGAGAACCAACCACTAATGGAATCCGTTATTACGAAAATACCGAGAATGTCGGTCCTAGATTAGATCATTTCTTAGAATTCTGAAAAGTTGACATTTCATGAAAGGCTAGGATCGTTTTGAGTGACAGGAACTTTGCCAGTGGGAATTATATTCAGTAGATTGTTCTTAGTGACTTCGATGTCTTGAATCAAGGTGACATGGAAAATCAAACATTGTGATTCAGTTACTGCATCGACTGTTGCTTAAATGTCGTTTCTTTTTAGGGTTTTTAAAGTATATATCGCTGTATATATGCACTGCCACAATGATATGCACTGCCAAATGTTTTAATTATGCTTTTGAGAGACATATTTGTCTTCGATCGTTAAATTAATATTAATTAAATTATTACCAGAAACTTGACTTTAGGTATAGTGGGAAATACACTTTATAAGAAAGTTCGGACAGGATCGAGTGATAAACATAAGTAATGAACTTACATTACTGATATATGATACAATACTGATATATGATACAATACTGATATATTATACAATACCAATATATTATACAATACTGATATATTATCAATACTGATATATTATACATTACTGATATATGATACAATACTGATATATTATACAATACTGATATATTATACAATACTGATATATTATCAATACTGATATATTATACAATACTGATATATTATCAATACTGATATATTGTACATTACTGATATATTATACATTACTGGTATATGATACAATACTGATATATTATACAATACTGATATATTATACAATACCAATATATTATACAATACTGATATATTGTACATTACTGATATATTGTACATTACTGATATATTATACATTACTGATATATGATACAATACTGATATATTATACAATACTGATATATTATACAATACTGATATATTATCAATACTGATATATTGTACATTACTGATATATTATACATTACTGATATATGATACAATACTGATATATTATACAATACTGATATATTATACAATACCGATATATTATACAATACTGATATATTGTACATTACTGATATATTGTACATTACTGATATATTATACATTACTGATATATGATACAATACTGATATTATATGATACAATACTGATATATTATACAATACTGATATATTATACAATACTGATATATTATCAATACTGATATATTGTACATTACTGATATATTATACATTACTGATATATGATACAATACTGATATATTATACAATACTGATATATTATACAATACCGATATATTATACAATACTGATATATTGTACATTACTGATATATTGTACAATACTGATATATTATACAATACTGATATATGATACAATACTGATATATGATACAATACTGATATAAGATACAATACTGATATATTGTACATTACTGATATATTATACAATACTGATATATGATACAATATTGATAAATGATACAATACTGATATAAGATACAATACTGATATATTGTACAATACTGATATATGATACAATACTGATATATATGATACAATACTGATATAAGATAAAATACTTGATATATTGTACATTACTGATATATTATACATGATATATTTTACAATTTCCAATTTTGGAGTCGACTTCTTGTTCAGATGCTTGAAAGACGTGCGCAAAAAAAACATTACGAGAATTGATCGACACAGTGCATAAACATAAATAGTAACGTAGTCTGGAATTGGATCTAAATAAAAATCGTTTTTTGTGAAGCTTGTTTATATATATTATGTCAAATGCCTGGTTCTGCCATGGAGGCTTACGACAAACAGGTAACAGGCAGAATTTTAACCGATATCAGAGTAGCAAACCGTGGCAAAATTACAACCATAGTAAAAATGTGAGTTTTGGTGGACCAATGACGGAGCGATCTCATCGACAGTTTCCTCGTCACAGAAACAGTGGAGTGTGTGGGATAAATAGTGGTTTCGACACACTACCACCACCTCCAGAGTAAGTTTTTTGTCTGTCTGTCTGTTAAAATCTTACGGTATCCCTATGATATTATATCCCCATCATCTGTTATGTGTAAATTGCATGTACATGTATGCACATGTTTGGAATCTTGTGAGTTTAGTAATAATAATGACTTTTTGTTTTATCAGCCGGCTGGCTTAAAGCTCAGTCGGTAGAGCATAGGAATGGTAGTCTGAAGGTCCCGGGTTTGAGCCCAGGTCTGGCTGCACATTTTTCTAGCCCTGTGACATTTGGCACCCAACGTGGGGCCATGACTGAGTAAACTCCGAGAAACATGCAAATGATTCTCTGCAACCTGTAGGGGGAGTGTGTCACGGTTTATGGATATCAGACTTTGTTTTATCAGCCATTTTGGCTATATACAATTTTTAGTTCTACTGATCAAAGATCAGCAAAGCTTATGCCGTGGTGCAGTGTCTGTCACAGTTTATGGATATCTAACAGGTAGATTGATGTTGCATTGTCCGGCCGGCTAGCTCAGTCGGTACAGCATCAGAACGGTAGTCAGAAGGTCCCGGGTTTGAGCCCCTGTCTGGCTGCACATTTTTTTAGCCCTGTGACATTTCCGTCGTCCATCTGTCCGTGCGTCCGTCTGTCTGTCCGTAAACTTTTTTTTGCGGCGACTACTTCTCTGAAACTGCTGGATGCATTTTCATGAAACTTTACAGGAATGTTGCCCATGATATGATGTCTTATTGATCCTAGCAAAAATTCTCGTTGATGTGAAATCCAAGATAGCCGCCAAAGATAAAAATAGATTTTTAAAAAACACGTTTGTAGCGACTACTTTTTGAAAACTATAAGTGGTATTGATATGGGACTTTTTCTAAAATGATCATGAAGTTGGTACTTGTTTGAAAATCATTTTGATTCGACATTTTACATGGCTGCCCGGCCATCTTTGTTTAAATAGAGTTATATAGTAAAAACTTATAGCGACTACTCTTCTGAAACTACTTAACAGATTTTCATGAAACTTCACAGGAATGTTGCTCTTGATGTTTAATTTATCCTAGCAAAATTTCTAGTCGGCCGGAAATTCAAGATGGCCACCATGGCTAAAAATAGATTTTTAAAATTGTAGCAACTTCTTTTTGAAAACTATAAGTGATATTGATATGGGACTTTCTCTAAAATGATCAGCATGATATGACGTTGGTCCTTGTAAAAAATCATTTTGATTCGACGTTAAACTTGGCTTACATAGATTTATATAGTAAAAAGTTGTAACGACTACTCCTCAGTGAAACTACTTGACAGATTTTCATGAAACTTCACAGGAATGTTGCTCTTGATGTTTAATTGATCCTAGCAAAATTTCAGGTCGGCGGGAAGTTCAAGATGGCCGCCATGGCTAAAAATAGATTTTTAAAAAACAAGTTTGTAGCAACTTCTTCTTGAAAACTATAAAAGATATTGATATGGGACTTTTTCTAAAATGATCAGCATGACATGATGTTGGTCATTGTCGAAAATCGTTTTGATTCGACGTCAAACATGGCATCTTTGTTCACATAGAGTTATATAGTAAAATCTTGTAGCGACTACTTCTCTGAAACTACTTAACAGATGTTCATGAAACTTCGCAGGAATGTTTCTCTTGATGTCAAATTGATACTAGGAAAATTTCAGGTCAGCCGGAAAATCAAGATGGCCACCACCGTTAAAAATAGATTTTTAAAAAACAAGTTTGTAACGACTATACTTCTTGAAAACTATAAGTGATATTGATATGGGACTTTTTCTAAAATGATCAGCATTACATGATACTGGTTCTTGTTGAAAATCATTTTGATTCGTCGTTAAACATGGCTGCCAGTGGCCATCTTTGTTTACATAGATTTATATAGTAAACAGTTGTAATGACTACTCCTCTGAAACTACTTGACGCATTTTCATGAAACTTCACAGGAATATTGCTCTTGATATCTTATTGATCCGAGCTAAATCTCGGGATGGCCGGAAATTAAAGATGGCTGCCACGGTAGCAACTACTTCTTGAAAACTATAAGTAATATTGACATGGGACTTTTTCTAAAACGATCAGCATGACATGATGTTGGTCATTGTCAAAAATTATTTTGATTCAACATTAAACACAGCAGCCAGCGGCCATCTTTGTTTACGTAGAGTTATATAGTACAGGCATGTAGCCACTACTCCTCTGAAACTACTTGACAGATTTTCATGAAACTTCACAGGAAGTTGCTCTTAATATCTAGTTGATCCTAGCAAAATTTCAGGACGGCTGGAAATTCAAGATGGCCACCATGGCTAAAAAATTGATTTTTAAAAAACAACTTTGTAGCGACTACTTCTTGAAAATTGAATTGAATTGGAGTTTATAGTCGCACCAACAGCTAAGGTCATATGGCGACTTTCCAGCTTCCATTGGTGGAGGAAGACCCCAGGTGCCCCTCCGGGCAATTTTCGTGCACGGGCGGGCACCTGGGTAGAACCACCGACGTTCCGCAAGCCAGCTGGATAGCTTCCTCACATAAAGATTCCTAGGCCCCTGAGGGATCGAACCTACAGCGGTGAGGGGCAAGTGATTTCAAGTCAGAGACGTTAACCACTCAGCCACGGATGCCCCACTTCTTGAAAACTATAAGTGATCTTGATATGGGACTTTTTTAAAATGATCAGCATGACATGATGTTGGTTCTTGTTGAAAATTATTTTGATTCGACATTTAAACATGGCTTCTTTGTTTACATAGAGTTATATTGTAAAAACTTGTAGCGACTACTCTTCTGAAACTACTTGACAGATTTTCATGAAACTTCACAGGAATGCTGATTTAGCTATCAAAAACCTATCAGTAGAGTTTCAAGGTCATTGATCTCTTGTTTTTATCCCGATGCAGAAATTGGTGTTGTCCATCTACCTCTAATTTTTCATAATTTCAGTGACATTTTAGAGTTACACATGTCTTCTTCAATGACATCTAGTACAAAAAATAATACCAAAGAAACTATAAATATCAGTTTAAAAGAAATAATTTTTGCACTACGTCCTATCCTAGCCAACCTCCTTAAACAGGGAAAACTTGTAAATCCAATAGAATGACTACTAGTCAACATTTATCCAATAGAATATAGTCAACATTTTTACACAGTATCATTTTAGTATTTGTCTGTTAATCATTCATAGCTGTCAGGGCCCAGCGGAAGTTAAAGACACATTTCCCAACGCTATTTGGTCATTGAAAAAGCATGGGAAGCTTGAATATTTACAGCCAGCACGCTTCATGGCTGATCAACTCAGGTATATAAATTGAGGCCTGCTCTTAGTTTTTAGCTCTACTGCTGATCAGAGATCAGCAGAGCTTATGCCGCGGTGCGGCGTCCGTCATCCGTCTGTCCGTCTGTCCGTCCGTCTGTCCGTAAACTTTTTTTTGTAGCGACTTCTCCTCTGAAACTTCTGAATGGATTTTCATGAAACTTTACAGAAATGTTGCCCATGAAGTCTAGTTGATCCTAGCAAAAATTCATGTTGATGTGAAATCCAAGATGGCCGCCAGATCTAAAAATAGGTTTTTAAAAAACAAGTTTGTAGCGACTTCTTCATGAAAACTATAAGTGATATTGATATGTGACTTTTTCTAAAATGATCAGCATGACATGATGTTGGTCCTTGACGAAAATCGTTTTGATTCGACGTTAAACATGGCTGCCAGTGGCCATCTTTGTTTACATAGAGTTATATAATGAAAACTTGTAGCAACTACTCCTCTGAAACTACTTGACGGATTTTCATGAAACTTCACAGGAATGTTGCTCTTGATGTCTAATTGATCCTAGCAAAATTTCAGGTAGGCCGGAAATTCAAGATGGCCGCCACGGCTAAAAATACAAGTTTGTAGCGACTACTTCTTGAAAACTATAAGTGATTTTGATATGGGACTTTTTCTAAAATGATCAGCATGACATGATGTTGGTCCTTGTCAAAAATCGTTTTGATTCAACGTTAAACATGGCTGCCAGAGGCCATCTTTGTTTACATACAGTTATATAGTAAAAACTTGTAGCGACTACTCCTTTGAAACTACTTGATAGATTTTCATGAAACTTTACAGAAATATTGCTCTTAATGTCTAATTGATTCTAGCAAAATTTCAGATCGGCCAGAAATTCAAGATGGCCGCAACAGCTAAAAATAGATTTTTAAAAAAGAAGTTTGTAGCGACTACGTCTTGAAAACTATAAGTGATATTGATATGGGACTTTTTGTAAAATGATCAGCATGACATGATGGTTATAAGAGACAAACATTATTTTGATTCGACGTTAAACATGGCTGCCAGTGGCCATCTTTGTTTACATAGAGTTATATGATGAAAACTAAGTGTAGCGACTACTCCTCTGAAACTACTTGACGGATTTTCATGAAACTTCACAGGAATGTTGCTCTTGATGTCTAACTGATCCTAGCAAAATTTCAGGTCGGCCGGAAATTCAAGATGGCTGCCATGGCTAAAAATAGATTTTCAAAATACAAGTTTGTAGCGACTACTCCTTGAAAACTATAAGTGATATTGATATTGGACTTTTTGTAAAATGATCAGCATTACATGATGTTGGTCCTTGTCAAAAATTGTTTTGATTCAACGTTAAACATGGCTGCCAGCAGCCATCTTTGTTTACATAGAGTTATATAGTAAAAACTTGTAGCGACTAATCCTTTGAAACTACTTGGCAGATTTTCATGAAACTTTACAGGAATGTTGCTCTTAATGTTTAATTGATCCTAGCAAAATTTCAGATCGGCCAGAAATTCAAGATGGCCGCCACAGCTAAAATTAGATTTTTTAAAAAAGAAGTTTGTAGCGACTACGTCTTGAAAACTATAAGTGATATTGATATAGGACTTTTTGTAAAATGATCAGCATGACATGATGGTTATCAGAGTCAAACATTATTTTGATTCGACATTAAACATGGCTGTCAGCGGCCATCTTTGTTTACATAGAGTTATATAATGAAAACTTGTAGCGACTATTCCTGTGAAACTACTTGACGGATTTTCATGAAACTTTACAGGAATGTTGCTCTTGATGTCTAATTGATCCTAGCAAAATTTCAGGTTGGCCGGAAATTCAAGATGGCTGCCACGGCTAAAAATAATTTTTCAAAAAACAAGTCTGTAGCGACTACTTCCTGAAATCAAAATCAATCAGTAGAGCTTCAAGGTCATTGACCTCTTGTTATTTGTATAGCATATTGCTATATTGAGGGTAAGAATAGCTTAACAACACTTTGTATTTTTCTTTAATGAAGATATATTTGTCAGGGCTGTACAAATAATTTTTTTAGCCACTAGTCCGGGACTAGTCACCCTGTCAAAAGTGACTAGTCCCAAAGAAATTGTGACTAGTCCCAAAAAATGCACACAAGTCCTGAATACTTTCGATTTCTCAATATGTTAAAACTGCGTCTTGCATACTCATCATAATTCATTATACACAGTAAAGGAAACAATCCTTATTTACTCTTCAACGTGTTAAGTGTTATTGTTTCAATGTATCGCCATTTTCAGCTCACCTTGGTTGAACAGGTAATCACGTTACGAACATGTGATTTACCTGTAGTATTCGTTTCATTGGCTAGCGGGTCTGGATTAAAATAGATCAGGTCAATTGATTGGATTATGCGACAATGCCGACTGTCAATTAAAGTAATTTGGAGGCAGGACTTCCGGCATGGTTGATTGTTGCTAAAATTGCCCGGGGTAATCGCTGATCGCCGCTGTGGATGCTTATTGCATTACATAAGCGAGTGCAATTAAAGGATTACGTTGAGAAGTGTGCTGGAGTATTTTTATGACATGTGGACAAATCTGGGACTGAAATCTTTCAAACAGTGACATGCCCGAATTTTTTAAAAAAAAAATTTTTTTTTTTTTTTTTTTTTTTTTTTTTTTTTTAAATTGGACTAGTCCTAGACTGAAATCTTTGAAAAAGTGACATGCCCGACTTTGGTTTTGGACTAGTCCCGGGCGTCGGGCTATAGGATTTGTACAGCCCTGTTTGTTCATAAGTAAGATTTTGAATACAAAACTTATCTGGTATTTCTTAATTGTTTTTAGACCAAAAATCAGAGCACAACACAATAAATATACAACATTCTTTAATGTGTTATTATGTGTACTGGTCACAAATGCTTTATTGGGTGGGCCTCATAATCTGAAGAAAAATGTCTTTAAAGACATATTTCGAGCCTATTGTATTTGGGGGGGGAGAGAATTTCTATAGGTAACTGTAAATCGCTATTAGCCATGGAATTTCATGAGCAAAGTGTGAAATTCAGTTTTTCTTCAGATTATGAGGCCCACCCAATAAAGCATTTGTGACCAGTACACATAATAACACATTAAAGAATGTTGTATATTTATTGAGTTGTGCTCTGATTTTTGGTCTAAAAACAATTAAGAAATATCAGATAAGTTTTGTATTCAAAAGCTAAATCATGAACATATATTTCTTCATTAAAGTAAATTACAAAGTGTTGTTAAGCTATTTTTACCCTCAATATAGCAATGCTCTACAAATAAAAAACTAAGAGCGGGCCTCAATTTATATACCTGAGTTGATCAGCCATGAAGCGTGCTGGCTGTAAATATTCAAGCTTCTCATGCTTTTTCAACGACCAAGTAGCATTGGGAAATGTGTCTTTAAGAGTTAGATTGGGCCCAAGAGGTGGTAAACCCTTGGTCAGAGGGTCAGTGGGCTAAGAAGCATTAAGCCCAAGACGGTATTTGGTTGAATTTTAACATAGAGTCTACTTGTAATACTGTTCATGATGATGATTATCAAATTCAATTGAATTCATTTAAGTCGCACAACATACGGAATCGATACGGAAATCCTAGCTTGGAATTCGCCAACCATTCTTTAGAATATTGTTAGACTTAAGCCCAAGTATGCAAATTTCAATTACAAATATTTCTAAAAGTTTAACAGATAAATGTTTATGACAAGCTGTTATGAATAAATATGATAAATACTAACAGATTGCAACTTCATATGATTATTTATCTTTGAAGGTCTTGGGAATATTTGTGAATGAAATTTGAGTACTTGAGCTCAAGTCTAAGAATAGTTTGAAAAATGGTTGATGAATTCCAGGCCATGCATGAGAACGTAGAATTTATGCAAAAATGCATGTGTTTCACGATCTCTAAAACCTAAATCAAACACCACACAAACTTCATCATTTGGCTGGCCTCCGAGGTGAAGTTCATTGTACCTGTATGATTACTGCGCTTGATTGGCTCATGCTACAATAGCCACTCCCATTACTGACAGGCTGATCACTTTTCTGGGTTAGTTGGTCTCATGGGAAATTGCCTAAACAAATTATTGATGACTTCCAAGTAATTTTGTGAGGATGTAATAAACGCATTTCACTCTTAAGACATGATGGTGACGCAAATAGGTTGCAATTTATGAAGACGTATCAGGAGCGACATGCGATTTACAAAGACCTGGGAGAAACATCTTCTCACTAAGTCTCTAAATCACATATGTTTGATACATTTCTGTCGGCTAATCACGTAACCATAATGGCGTAAATTGTATTTGACATGCATTAACTGCATTTCTCAGTAAAAAGTACCCAGTTAACACAATGATGTAAAATTGCATTTGACCATTCTGGTCTGATCACCTCTGTGGCTTTGCATGATAGTAACACTTTGTTTAAAACCTTCTTGCCTCTCACTGCTATGAGTTCGAATCCACTGGGAGCTCAACTTGTCAAGTGAGAAAGTGTCGCTTCTTACGGATGGCGTCCGGCCAGGTATACAGTACTGGTTTTACCCTGGAAACATGGGGTGATCTGCCTCTACCACCAAAAAATTGACCGTCATATAAATATGGCTTATATATTTTTTAGATCACCTGAGGCGAAGGCTCAAGGTGATCTATTGGGATCACTCTTCGTCCGTCTTCGTCGTCCTTCCGTCCGTCGTCCGTCGTTAACTTTTCTTCAAACGACTTCTCCTCAGAAACTGCTTGGCTAATTTTGACCAAACTTCACATGTATGATCCTTAGATGAATGTTTTTTGTTAAAATTAGGTCAGCGCTACATTCAAGATGGCCACCATTACCATATATGGTCAAAACCTTAAAAAATCTTCTTCTTCAGAACCACTGGACAGATTTCAACAGTTTTTCTTTTAAAATGATCGCCAACGCCTTGACTATCAAATTTGTTCAAATGAAGTCCCTGGGATCAAAAATGGCCATGCCCCGGGGGTCCAAAGTTTGTATATTGAGATTTTGCATGTTTTTCATATAGACATAAAGGAAAAAACTTTAAAAATCTTCTTCTCTGAAACCACAAGGCACAGAGCTCTCATGTATTACATGTAGCATCAGCGTATGGTTCTCTACTAAGTTTGTTCAAATGGTGACCCTGGGGTCCTGCCCCGGGGGTCACAGTTTTACATAGACTTATATAGGATTGTTTTTTAAAAATCTTCTTCTCGGAAACTACAAGAGCCAGAGGTTTGATATTTTGCATTTACTATAAGCTTATGGTCCTTTACCAAGTTTGTTCAAATGGTGACCCTCGGGTCACATTTGGCCCCGCCCAAGGGTCGCATGTTTTACATAGACATGTATAGGGAAAAACTTAAAAAATCTTCTTCTCTGAAACTCCAAGAGCCAGAGGTTTAATATTTTGCATTTGCTATAAGCTTATGGTCCTCTACCAAGTTTGTTCAAATGGTGACCCAGGGGTCACATTTAGCCCTACCCCGGGGGTCACAGTTTTACATAGGCTTGCATAGGGAAAAACCTGATTATTTTTTTTTCTGGCACCACGTGGCACAGAGCTCTCATGTATTATATGTAGCATCAGCTTATGGTCCTCTACTAAGTTTGTTCAAATGGTGACCCTGGGGTCAAATTTGTCCCCGCCCCGAGGGTTACAGTTTTACATAGACTTATATAGGATTTTTTTTTTAAAAATCTTCTCGGAAACTACAAGAGCCATAGGTTTGATATTTTACATTTATTATAAGCTTATGGTCCTTTACTGGCCCCGCCCCAAGGGTCACATGTTTTACATAGACTTGTATAGGGAAAAACTTAAAAAATCTTCTTCTCTGAAACTGCAAGAGCCAGAGGTTTAATATTTTGCATTTGCTGTAAGCTTATGGTCCTCTACCAATTTTGTTCAAATGGTGACCCTGGGGTCACATCTGACCCCGCCCCGGGTTCACAGTTTTACATATGCTTGTATAGGGAAAAACTGAAAAAAATCTTCTTCTCTGGAACTGCAAGAGCCAGAGGTTTAATATTTTGCATTTGCTATAAGCTTATGGTCCTCTACCAAGTTGTTCAAATGGTGACCCTGGTGTCAAATTTGGCCGCGCTCCGGGGTTCACAGTTTTAGACATATATATAGGAATTAAAAAATCTTCTCTGAAACTGCAAGAGCCAGAGGGTTAATATTTTGTATTTACTATAAGATTATGGTCCTCTACCAAGTTTGTTCAAATGGTGACCCTGGGGTCAACGCCCTGTGGTTCACAGTTTTACATAGACTTATATAGGAAACACATTAAAGTCATCTTCTCTGGAACTACAAGAGCCATAGGTCTAATATTTTGCATTTACCATATATACTCTTATGATCCTTTACCAAGTTTGTTCAAATGGTGACCGTGGGGTCACATTTGGCCCCACCCCAGGGGTCATGTTTTACATAGACTTGTATAGGAAAAAACTTAACAAATCTTCTTCTCTGAAACCACAAAGCTCTCATATATTACATGTAGCCCTCGGGTCACATTTGGCCCTGCCCAAGGTGTTGCACCTTCATGTTGTATTTGATATTTACCAAACTTTGTCAGTGTCTTTATATCAATGTTGTTATATACAACAGAGTCCACATTTCTTGAACAGTCTTAACCAAACTTGCACAGATTGTGTATGACCATAAGGTTTCGAAGAAGTTTGATAATGTGCCAGTAACTCAGGTGATTGATTTAGGGCCATCTTGGCCCTCTTGTTTTATATAAATTGACCATCATATTTGGCCTAACATGTGCTAAAAATGACATAAAACACATTTTAAACAAACCGGTTAGAAACAATCGACCATGTCAGATCATACAGAATAAATTAAAGACAAAGAACCACTACGGCGGCTACATACGGAAAAAATATTTTTCAAGAAATACTGGTTGACCTTTTATACCTGCATTTTTAGGCCCAGTACTACCTATAGTAACCTACCATACTTAGTAATAAAGAATGTCCACCGTGCATGCGGGAGGACGTAGATGTAATCCCCGGCCGAGTCATCCCAGACTTCATAAAAACTGTACCTTGCTTGACATTTAGCATATAAAGGAAAGTTCTAGGACTTAATTGTTGATCCAGGTGTCAGTATAATGTGACTGGGTGGGTATCATGTAATGCATCTACAGTGTGGTATTCCAGCGTGGTGTCACTATAAAGTGGAGCATTGAGTGGGAAATAGCAGTTTTATTTACTGTCACTTGCTTTTTAAACTAGCAAAATGTGTAAAACTCATGCAGGAAACAATTAACTAACTTATATATTATAGCCCTGCTTTCACAAAGTGAAGTGGGGGCTATTTAGGAATCACGTTATCCATATTGTGCCTTCGCGTACAGTCGCGTACCGTCACGCCGTGTAACACTTTTTTGTCACGTCGCGTCCCATAGTGTAACATATTTTTAACCAGGTTTTCCTTGGAAAACTCTGGTTATTAGATTGGGGTATGTCATTTGATGTGTGGGCGGGCGTCCGGCGCCATCAAACTCTAAGTTTCTGCTTAATAACTTTTGTTAGGAAAGGTAAGGAATGAGATATTAGTATGAAACTTGCTGTGTAGTTAGCTTATATCAAAAAAAAAATTGGGATTACATTTGGGGTCACTGGGGTAAAGGTCCCTGTTACTAAAAATAGAAAAATGATTTCCACTCAATTACAGTTAGGAATGAGATATTGCAACGGAACTTGCTGTGTGTGTAGCTTAATTATATTTGCCTTACTAACAAATCTTTTCTTTCTTTACAGTCCTCATTTACTGTGTATGCATTTATGTTTGTGATTCACATGCCATTCTATTTATTGTATATTGTCTATATCACTGTAATACTAGAACTTCAACAACTTCATTTATGTAATTTGCTGTTTTGTGTAGAAAAAAACGTTTGCTACTTCATTTTCATCTCAGTGGTACTGTAATAGCAGTGGAAACCCTGGTTTTCGTGGGATTTCCAGGTTTCTTATTATTACTTGCATTCCTGAAATAGTTTTGAATGCGCTGTTTCCAAACTTCATATACACATAACACAACTGATGACCTCTACATCACCCTTTGTTTGACTTATAATTTAAGCAGGGGTATTCATAATGTTTATAAAATCATGCACCTTCAGTGATAGTTCAAGGTTTTATTTCCGCTCAATAACTTTAGTTAAGAATTAGATATTGGCATGAAACTTTCTGGATAGGTAGCTTATATGAAGAGGAAGCTTGGGGTAGCATTTAGGGTCACTATGTTAAGGTCTAGGTCACTGTTACTAAAAATAGAAAAATGGTTTCCATTCAGTAACTTCAGTTAAGGAATGAGCTATTGGCATGAAACATTCTGGATAGGTAGCTTATATAAAAAGCAAGCTTAGGATTGAATTTGGGGTCACTGGGGTCAAGGTCACTGTTACTAAAAATAGAGAACAGTTTCCGTTCAATAACTTTAGTTAGGAATGAGATATTGGCATGAAACTTTATGGATAGCTATAATATAAAAAGCAAGTTTGGGATTGCATTTGGGGTCCTTGGTTCAGGGCAGGAAAATTGTTTCTGAGTTACTCCTACGTAATATTTGAACGGTCATATTGATAAATTGTTGAAGAATTTATCTGAATTTCTACTCATCCTGCTTCAATAAGCACTCGTCATGGAGAGCGGATGAGGGGAATTTTCGTGCCCTGATGTTCAAGGTCAAGGTCACTGTAACTAAAAATAGAAATAGTTTTCGCTCAATAACTTCAGTTAGGAATGAGATATTAGCATGCAGCTTTATATTTAGGTAGTTTATATGAAAAGGATGCCTGGGGTTGCATTTGGGGTCAAGGTCAAGGTCATTTTTACTAAAAATAGAAAAATGATTTTTGCTCAATAACTTCAGTTAGGAATGAGATATGAAACTTTATGGGTAGGTAGCTTATATGAAAAAGAAGCTTGGGATTGCATTTGGGGTCACTAGGGTCATTGTCACTGTTACTAAAATAGAATATTTTCATAATTACCGGTAGTCACATTTCTTTTCTTAGAATTTGCTTTAAGTTTACATCCAGTTTGTTAGTAACTTGAAAAAAAGTTGTATCACAAATACTATATGTTGAAAGGAAACTAAATTCTTGTATACACTATTCAAATGACTCATCTTACAGGCTTTTCTCTTGTTATTACATGCGTTCCCAAACTTCATATACATATAACAACTGTTGACCTTATGTCCCTCTACATCACCCATTGATTGCTTAATTTATTACAGAATTATGGCCCTTTGTTTGACTTAGAATTAAGCAGGGGTATTCATCACCTTCAGTGATAGTTCTAGTTTATTACAGAATTATGGCCCTTTGTATGACTTAGAATTAAGCAGGGGTATCCATCACCTTCAGTGATAGTTCTAGTTTATTACAGAATTATGGCCCTTTGTTTGACTTAGAATTAAGCAGGGGTATCCATCACCTTCAGTGATAGTTCTAGTTTATTACAGAATTATGGCCCTTTGTTTGACTTAGAATTAAGCAGGGGTATCCATCACCTTCAGTGATAGTTCTAGTTTATTACAGAATTATGGCCCTTTGTTTGACTTAGAATTAAGCAGGGGTTTTCATCACCTTCAGTGATAGTTCTAGTTTATTACATAATTATGGCCCTTTGTTTGACTTAGAATTAATCAGGGTTATTCATCACCTTCAGTGATAGTTCTAGTTTATTACAGAATTATGGCCCTTTGTTTGACTTAGAATTAATCAGGGTTATTCATCACCTTCAGTGATAGTTCTAGTTTATTACAGAATTATGGCCCTTTGTTTGACTTAGAATTAAGCAGGGGTATTCATCACCTTCAGTGATAGTTCTAGTTTATTACAGAATTATGGCCCTTTGTTTGACTTAGAATTAATCAGGGTTATTCATCACCTTCAGTGATAGTTCTAGTTTATTACAGAATTATGGCCCTTTGTTTGACTTAGAATTAAGCAGGGGTATTCATCACCTTCAGTGATAGTTCTAGTTTATTACAGAATTATGGCCCTTTGTTTGACTTAGAATTAAGCAAGGGTATTCATCACCTTCAGTGATAGTTCTAGTTTATTACAGAATTATGGCCCTTTGTTTGACTTAGAATTAAGCAGGGGTTTTCATCACCTTCAGTGATAGTTCTAGTTTATTACAGAATTATGGCCCTTTGTTTGACTTAGAATTAATCAGGGTTATTCATCACCTTCAGTGATAGTTCTAGTTTATTACAGAATTATGGCCCTTTGTTTGACTTAGAATTAATCAGGGTTATTCATCACCTTCAGTGATAGTTCTAGTTTATTACAGAATTATGGCCCTTTGTTTGACTTAGAATTAAGCAGGGGTATTCATCACCTTCAGTGATAGTTCTAGTTTATTACAGAATTATGGCCCTTTGTTTGACTTAGAATTAATCAGGGTTATTCATCACCTTCAGTGATAGTTCTAGTTTATTACAGAATTATGGCCCTTTGTTTGACTTAGAATTAAGCAGGGGTATTCATCACCTTCAGTGATAGTTCTAGTTTATTACAGAATTATGGCCCTTTGTTTGACTTAGAATTAAGCAAGGGTATTCATCACCTTCAGTGATAGTTCTAGTTTATTACAGAATTATGGCCCTTTGTTTGACTTAGAATTAAGCAGGGGTTTTCATCACCTTCAGTGATAGTTCTAGTTTATTACAGAATTATGGCCCTTTGTTTGACTTAGAATTAAGCAGGGTTATTCATCACCTTCAGTGATTGATAGTTCTAGTTTATTACAGAATTATGGCCGTTTGTTTGACTTAGAATTTAATCAGGGTTATTCATCACCTTCAGTGATAGTTCTAGTTTATTACAGAATTATGGCCCTTTGTTTGACTTAGAATTAAGCAAGGGTATTCATCACCATCAGTGATAGTTCTAGTTTATTACAGAATTATGGCCCTTTGTTTGACTTAGAATTAAGCAGGGGTATTCATCACCTTCAGTGATAGTTCTAGTTTATTACAGAATTATGGCCCTTTGTTTGACTTAGAATTAAGCAGGGGTTTTCATCACCTTCAGTGATAGTTCTAGTTTATTACAGAATTATGGCCCTTTGTTTGACTTAGAATTAAGCAGGGGTATTCATCACCTTCAGTGATAGTTCTAGTTTATTACAGAATTATGGCCCTTTGTTTGACTTAGAATTAAGCAGGGGTTTTCATCACCTTCAGTGATAGTTCTAATTTATTACAGAATGATGGCCCTTTGTTTGACTTAGAATTAAGCAGGGGTATCCACCACCTTCATTGATAGTTCTAGTTTATTACAGAATTATGGCCCTTTGTTTGACTTAGAATTAAGCAAGGGTATTCATCACCTTCAGTGATAGTTCTAGTTTATTACAGAATTATGGCCCTTTGTTTGACTTAGAATTAAGCAGGGGTTTTCATCACCTTCAGTGATAGTTCTAGTTTATTACAGAATTATGGCCCTTTGTTTGACTTAGAATTAAGCAAGGGTATTCATCACCTCCAGTGATAGTTCTAGTTTATTACAGAATTATGGCCCTTTGTTTGACTTAGAATTAAGCAGGGGTATTCATCACCTTCAGTGATAGTTCTAGTTTATTACAGAATTATGGCCCTTTGTTTGACTTAGAATTAAGCAGGGGTTTTCATCACCTTCAGTGATAGTTCTAGTTTATTACAGAATTATGGCCCTTTGTTTGACTTAGAATTAAGCAGGGTTATTCATCACCTTCAGTGATTGATAGTTCTAGTTTATTACAGAATTATGGCCGTTTGTTTGACTTAGAATTTAATCAGGGTTATTCATCACCTTCAGTGATAGTTCTAGTTTATTACAGAATTATGGCCCTTTGTTTGACTTAGAATTAAGCAGGGGTATTCATCACCATCAGTGATAGTTCTAGTTTATTACAGAATTATGGCCCTTTGTTTGACTTAGAATTAAGCAGGGGTTTTCATCACCTTCAGTGATAGTTCTAATTTATTACAGAATGATGGCCCTTTGTTTGACTTAGAATTAAGCAGGGGTATCCACCACCTTCATTGATAGTTCTAGTTTATTACAGAATTATGGCCCTTTGTTTGACTTAGAATTAAGCAAGGGTATTCATCACCTTCAGTGATAGTTCTAGTTTATTACAGAATTATGGCCCTTTGTTTGACTTAGAATTAAGCAGGGGTTTTCATCACCTTCAGTGATAGTTCTAGTTTATTACAGAATTATGGCCCTTTGTTTGACTTAGAATTAAGCAAGGGTATTCATCACCTTCAGTGATAGTTCTAGTTTATTACAGAATTATGGCCCTTTGTTTGACTTAGAATTAAGCAGGGGTTTTCATCACCTTCAGTGATAGTTCTAATTTATTACAGAATGATGGCCCTTTGTTTGACTTAGAATTAAGCAGGGGTATCCACCACCTTCATTGATAGTTCTAGTTTATTACAGAATTATGGCCCTTTGTTTGACTTAGAATTAAGCAAGGGTATTCATCACTTTCAGTGATAGTTCTAGTTTATTACAGAATTATGGCCGTTTGTTTGACTTAGAATTTTAGCAGGGGTATTCATCACCATCAGTGATAGTTCTAGTTTATTACAGAATTATGGCCCTTTGTTTGACTTAGAATTAAGCAGGTTATTCATCACCTTCAGTGATAGTTCTATTTTATTACAGAATTATGGCCCTTTGTTTGACTTAGAATTAATCAGGGTTATTCATCACCTGCAGTGATAGTTCTAGTTTATTACAGAATTATGGCCTTTTGTTTGACTTAGAATTAAGCAAGGGTATTCATCACCTTCAGTGATAGTTCTAGTTTATTACAGAATTATGGCTCTTTCTTTGACTTATAATTAAGCAGGGTTATTCATCACCTTCAGTGATAGTTCTAGTTTATTACATAATTATGGCCCTTTGTTTGACTTAGAATTGAGCAGGGGTATTCATCACCTTCAGTGATAGTTCTAGTTTATTACAGAATTATGGCCCTTTGTTTGACTTAGAATTGAGCACGGGTATTCACCACCTTCAGTGATAGTTCTAGTTTATTACAGAATTATGGCTCTTTTTTGATTTAGAATTAAGCAGGTTATTCATCACTTTCAGTGATAGTTCTAGTTTATTACAGAATTATGGCCGTTTGTTTGACTTAGAATTTAAGCAGGGGTATTCATCACCATCAGTGATAGTTCTAGTTTATTACAGAATTATGGCCCTTTGTTTGACTTAGAATTAAGCAGGTTATTCATCACCTTCAGTGATAGTTCTATTTTATTACAGAATTATGGCCCTTTGTTTGACTTAGAATTAAGCAGGGTTATTCATCACCTGCAGTGATAGTTCTAGTTTATTACAGAATTATGGCCTTTTGTTTGACTTAGAATTAAGCAGGGTTATTCATCACCTTCAGTGATAGTTCTAGTTTATTACAGAATTATGGCTCTTTCTTTGACTTAGAATTAAGCAGGGGTATTCATCACCTTCAGTGATAGTTCTAGTTTATTACAGAATTATGGCCCTTTGTTTGACTTAGAATTTAAGCAGGGTTATTCATCACCTTCAGTGATAGTTCTAGTTTATTACAGAATTATGGCTCTTTCTTTGACTTAGAATTAAGCAGGGTTATTCATCACCTTCAGTGATAGTTCTAGTTTATTACATAATTATGGCCCTTTGTTTGACTTAGAATTTAAGCAGGGTTATTCATCACCTTCAGTGATAGTTCTAGTTTATTACAGAATTATGGCTCTTTCTTTGACTTAGAATTAAGCAGGGTTATTCATCACCTGCAGTGATAGTTCTAGTTTATTACAGAATTATGGCCCTTTGTTTGACTTAGAATTAAGCAGGGTTATTCATCACCTTCAGTGATAGTTCTAGTTTATTACAGAATTATGGCTCTTTTTTTATTTAGAATTAAGCAGGGGTATTCATCACCTTCAGTGATAGTTCTAGTTTATTACAGAATTATGGCCCTTTGTTTGACTTAGAATTTAAGCAGGGTTATTCATCACCTTCAGTGATAGTTCTAGTTTATTACAGAATTATGGCCCTTTGTTTGACTTAGAATTTAAGCAGGGTTATTCATCACCTTCAGTGATAGTTCTAGTTTATTACAGAATTATGGCTCTTTCTTTGACTTAGAATTAAGCAGGTTATTCATCACCTTCAGTGATAGTTCTAGTTTATTACAGAATTATGGCCCTTTGTTTGACTTAGAATTTAAGCAGGGTTATTCATCACCTTCAGTGATAGTTCTAGTTTATTACAGAATTATGGCTCTTTCTTTGACTTAGAATTAAGCAGGGTTATTCATCACCTTCAGTGGTAGTTCTAGTTTATTACAGAATTATGGCCCTTCATCACCGTCAGTGATATAGACAAAGTTCTAGTTGTTTTATCCATCCCATGGGCGGAGAAAAGATTTGAGATAAGAAGGGGCACAACTTTTAAAAACAATTAACAACCAAAATACAAAAAAACACTTTTGTTTTCATTTTTAGTTGGGGTGGGGTGGGTTGGGGGTGGGTTGGGGGTGGGGTGGGCTTTAACTTAAAAAAAATAATTAGACAACCATAAAAACAAAAAACAAAATCACTTATTACGTATGAATTTTCATAACTTTTCAGATTTTAGGGCCGCGCCGTTCATCCTGACCTTCTCTGAATGTTTTGTTAGATCATTTAATTGTTTCTGGAAATGTTACTGGCAATTTTAGTAATTGGTATACTGAGTTACTACTATCCGTGGGGAGAATTTACCTATCATTTATCAATTATTCAATTCTCTCTCCTTTAATTATCCCATTTAACACCTACTTGTCTAAAAAAAAAAGAATGGTTGGTTGGTTGGTTGGTTGGTTGGTTGGTTGAATGGTGTTTTACATCATAAATTTTCAGCACATTTTAGGCAATATATGACCGTAAATTTTTAAATGGTGGAGGCAAACCACCAACTATTTCCTGGGTAGAACCAGTGCTGTTTACCTCCCGCCTTACATGAGAATCGACACTTTCTCACTTACAGGGTCTAAAAATTGGAAGCTGCAAGTTCATGTTAAATATTTAATAACCTATCTTACAGATTATGCAATTTTTGTCTTACTTCTGAGATAAATAAACGACTGTCAGAGATTTTCTGACCAGTCGCTCTGTGTTAAGTTATGACCTAAGGACATTTGCACGAAAGTTTATTAGATAAATGTGAAATAAGATAATTAATATCTCTATGCAATCATTTTTGCAATAGTGTTTTTAAGAATTTCTTGAAATATTTGATCTTGTATCTTCTGCACTGCTCATTTTGTGTTAGGTTTGGACTAATAATTCTGAGTTAATTTTGGACTGGTAATTCTGAGTTAAGCTTAGAATCATTGAACAAGTTGGGAAAAGATCGAGCAAACAGTTCTTACAACTACTACCCACATACGGATTTAGTATGTAATATTACAGCTAGTAATTGGGTTTGTTTGGTCAATATAAAAATAGTACTTACAGAAAGAAGCACATCAGGATTGGTATTTGTTTTAGAATTGTTCAAATATATTATTAATGTATTTAACTGATAAAAATAAACTAAATGAGCCATAAAACACGAAAATAAATAATGCTGAACATATAAACGACCCGAAGAAGGTATTTCCTAACTATGGTGACGCACCATATTTTAAAATTGGCGTTAAAATAAATCGCAACGTATTGCCAAGCGAGCGTCTTGTTTAGATATCTGTTATTTGCTCTGCGTAACAGCTATTTATAACTTGGGGATTTCTTTATGGACTTTTAATAAGACTTGTTGTAAATTATGAATTTTAATTATTGCTCTGTATTATGTTACATTAAAGTCCCATAATATCTATAAACTATTTCACATATTTTTAAACAAATTAGGCCCCAAAGCCTGATATACTCCCTTTAAAGAAAACAAAAATAACGGGGGACCCCGTTTGGTTACGGGGCAAAGAATAGGGCCACTGCAGATCCCGTTGGAGGGGTAGGCAGAGGTTAGAATTCCCCCAAATTCATGTTTATTTTATCATTTGTTGTTCATGCTCATTAAAGGTCTTCATCATGATAATAAATGATAATATACCGCAGTAAAAATGACACCGGAGGCATTGCATTCATTACGTGATCCGAGTATTAACTTTTATACCCCATCCAACAGCGTAAATTCCCGAGTTGCATTTCTCTTTACTTCGGTATAGTGTTGGGTTCAGCCCTTGATCTTCCGGTATAGTGTTGGGTTCAGCCCTTGATCTTCTGTTGTTAGTTCATATACAATCAGTTCAAGACGCTGAGATGTCAAACCTGTATTACAACCATGGTGCCGGTCATAGGCACGCGCTTAATGGGCTCGGTGTTCGTGATCCCGCCAACAACTCTGTTATTAAAAACAACTTTTCTCAAAATAAAAAGAAAAAACGAGACAGTCTCAGTGAGTTAAAATACCAGGAAGCTCTAAGAAGAATGTCGTTTAGTAACGATGGGTTTGTGGAGCCGATCGAGAAAGAGACACCAGAGCGGGCGGTAGATTCGCCAACGAATGTCGAAAGTGGAGTATCTCATATCAGTAATTTTGACATAAGTGCTGGTGCTGATGTGCCCAGGTAAACATCATGGTATAACATATAACAAAATTATATACTGAGTAAAATAAGTTTTTCAATAAAATAAATAAATAAAATAAAATTAGTTTTAAAGTTCTCCGTCTGTACTAATCTGATAGTTTTACATCAATAAACAATGGTTATCCTCATTATTTCGTGCGACATTATCAGTGTTTTTTTATGTGTTTTGTGAATGCAGCCTGTGCCTGTGCCATTGTGAAAAATAACGGCATTTTTCTAGAAATTGTGAAAATTGTGAAATATTATAACAAAAGAAAAAGAAACTTTTTTCACTTTTAATTTCACAGTTAAATATCCCTTGGTTTTAAGTTTTGTTTGGTAAATACAGACTAGTTTTAACACCAGCGTATATTAAGACTAGTATCCTTACTGGTCTGTATTTACCCTAAAAAAAAAAACCTTTTTTTTTTTTTTTTTTAGATTGTTAATTTTTTGGATATATTGTGAAAAAAAGTATACTTTTTGGCATTGTGAATGGGGCCGAATAACGGCCCCAAATTAGGCATAAAAAAAACACTGATTATGGTTATTGACGTTAAAGGGACACACGGCAATATTGATGTTTTTATCAAGCGTCAATATTAGCATCTCTAATTATTTATCAAGGAACAGTTTGACTTTAAATTGGCATGCATATCATTAAATAAAAGTTTGTGTTTTCAATTTTCTATGTTATTTTACCAAATGTTGAAATATATTATTGGTGCAGTATTATCAAATGTCAGTAATATACAAAAACAATTTGGTTTATACTATTCTTATAATTATTATTAAGTTATTTAGAAAAACTAACGGGTCGCCGCGAGTTTTCAAAAATCAAGATTGCCATATGTCCCTTTAACAACTAATTACTTGTTAAATGTTTATAAGGAATTATAAAAATTAAGAATTGTTGTTAAGATCGAGTGTTATTAAAGACAAATTTTTTTTTTTACAAAATACACCATTGTTGCAGAACTTATTTTTCTGAGTATATCGTTCGTGAAATGGCCTATTCTTGTATGGCATGTTTTTGGTTGGAAGGGTATATATTACACTCTTCATAGACATGGAATATGCCACGCACAACCGGCATTCAGAACCGCATAACCGCCGAAAATTGGCAATCCTTATATGTACAGTATTTACATTATTTTCCCATTGTCATAGAATCAACAATAAATAGAGAAAGAAAGAGCAAGAAAGATAAATATCGTCGGTGTATGTTCAGACCGTGGAAATAGCCATTTTCTATTGCGTTACACCGGATGCATGCACAGATAGCTCGCCTACCGAAAAGTGAAGTTTACTGGAAATTAGAATCTTTTTTTTTTTATGTAGAAAGTATCAAGTGGATGTAAATATACGCTACTGAATCCAAAACCATTGTTACGATTAAAAACGTGTTAAACAATGGAGAACCCTGGAACAGAGTTTAAGGTGTTTTATTACTTATATCCATATAGGATTCTTAGCAATTGGACGTCCATCCTTTAAAAATAATTTGTTTGGTGTTTTCTGACCCTGGCAGGATGTCAAATTGGGTATGTATGTAGGTGCTTTTTTTTTCTAACAACAATAAAAAACACATGCAATTAATAGTATAGAATTGATATAAAAGTTTTTGGGTTTTGACTATTTTTTCATGGGTAT
The DNA here is from genome assembly GCA_037043455.1 of Cyrtodaria siliqua. Taxonomy (NCBI): domain Eukaryota; kingdom Metazoa; phylum Mollusca; class Bivalvia; order Adapedonta; family Hiatellidae; genus Cyrtodaria; species Cyrtodaria siliqua. Next base: position 44,821 of record JAWPHD010011430.1, read on the forward strand.
ATATTGAGAAGCAGCAAGCAAGCAACATTTTAGCTTGATTGCTTAGCAATTCCAGGCTTATAGTTTCACAATTTCCGTCCATACGTCCGTCCGAGCTAACAGATTGGGGTTATGGGGCTATAAGAACAATAGTAACTGTAAATTCTATTCATTCCGTAGGTTTATGTGGCTATTTTTGGGTTTATGTGGCTACTTAGACAATAGGGAGAACAATGGTGTAGCCACCTAAACCCAAAAAATTAGGATGTCCATCCATGTCCATCTGTCCGTCCGTCCGTCCATCCATCTACGTGTTTTGATAGAACTTTTTGTTTTTTCTCATTTCTCAAAAATGAATTGTCGGAAAGCTTTATGACTTGGCACACATGATCATTATCTTTACACAATGTTTGTTATATGACAAGAAAGATAACTCTGTCTTGTATTTTACCTGAATTATTCTCTCTTTTTACTTAGATTTTTCAGTTAAAATGTTAAATTTGCAATCCGGTGTTTGCGCCGCTTTTGGTGCTTCACTTGTTATGATTGGACTTGTTTACATTCTTCAGCATTAAGTGTGTCTGGCTCAATATAGGAAAGAAATCTAGCAAGTAAAGTTTAGGATTGATTTTCCAATGAATATAAAACTAAGTGTAACTTAAACAGGAAAAATTGATCAGATATGAATCACCCAATGATTAAAATTAATTTGAGCACAAAGTAAAGCATATCATCAGCCTACAATTGCAGTGAAAATTCACTATTAAAGAGACACACGGCAATCATGAAGTGTTTGGAATGGACTGTCTCGAATTATATATCCAGTATCATTTTTACTTTTACCCTGGTTACATTTATATAAATCAAATTTTAAGTATTCACTATTTCGTCTTATTATACTATAAGTTTTAATATATTATTGGTGCAATAATATCAAAAAAGAATAATATGCAAAAACAAATTGCTTAATACTATTATTGTAATTAATATTAATGATTGAACAAATGCAAGTTATGCAGAAAAACTAGCGGGATGGTGTGAGTTTTTAAAAAATAAAGAATGTCATGTGTCCCTTTAAATTAAAGCAACTATATTTGTATCCATATCGTTTTGAAATACGTGTCTATAACATACGGTATAAATGCCAGGGCTCAGTGTAAATCTATTGTATCTCCTTCTTTATTCATATGTGGTTACAATAGTTTGGCACTGACCCTCGATTAGGGTTGCATTAGAACTTTGGTTCAGTCTAAAATTGACTTAAATCATGATAAATTGTGGGTCAATGTTCCAAAAGCAGATGAGATAAAACAAAAAGGTGCATGACAATGTCTGTAAATACAGGGAGACCTTTTGTTCTATTAAATAATAAATTCATCCTCCAGATGGTAGATGATCTGAGTACTTGGTCTACCAGGGCATGAAAATTACAGTAGAAATTCAGATAAAACAGTTTATTTTATGATATGCAATGAAATACTGTTTTTTATCAGTGAAATAAAAGTGTTTTTCCACACTGTGGAATATAGAGATTTATTTCACAGTAGCTGCCGGGACTACCTTTGTTGTTCTACCATAGTTTCCCTAAACAAAAAATTGTAAAATCATAAAATAAAAAGAAAATTTGTTGTTTTGTCGTGAATAACATATTTTATTTCATCTCAAAGTGAGAAAACTTTAATATTTTCACTCCTGCTTCGAATTCGTGAAAATATCAAGTTTTCTCACTTCTCGATGAAATAATTATAGGTTATTTAACATGGTTCTGTACAATACGGAGATATATTTGGACGAGTACACAGCTGGAAAAGTCATATTGGACGAGCCGTTAGGCGAGTCCAATATGATTTTTTCCAGCTGTGTACGAGTCCAAATATATCCCGTATTGTACAGAACCATGTTAAGTAACCTTTTTATTCTATACCTTTATTTTAACCAATCATTTATAATTCGGATATAACTTTCGTTTGTTTCATGCTTTCAAGCAAGTCGCTATGAACATCGAAAGCACAATTGCATGTAGGTCTATGTATTTTATATATTGTGTTCGACATGGCTTACTCTCAAGCTTTATTTGCTTGAAAGAATGCCCATTTCTCCGTTGTCAACAGTGATTAAATACTACCGAAGGTCAGTTTCAAACAATGATATATTATGCTAGTTTTTTGTGTTTTTTTTTTGTTATAAAGGAAAATTAAATAAAAATATGTGCAATAGATAGGTTTTCATTACTTGACAACAATTTATGGTTAGGTAATGACAGAAGCCTGTCGGTTCTGATTTTTATTCGGACCTTTTCACGCGTTTCGGTCTTTATCATAGGTTTAACATGGAACCTGTGAAGCGTACAATACGAACAAAATACGGGATATTTTGTACGCGCGTGCGTCCCGATACGGAAATATATTGTACGGTCACATGACTCGAAAGAGCGTCTACGATTGGATGTATAAATTAGGTATAGAATAAAATATGTTATTCACTCCAAACCAACAAATATCCTCTATTTATCAATTTGACCATTCAAATATTACGTAGGATGAGTAACTCAGAAACAAATTTTCCTGCCCTGCCTCCTGACAATATAGCGTTCACTTGGGAACTCTCCTACACTATTGGTTTGTATAAATGAGGGTACAAACATGTCTGTTGCCATGCTCCATATTTCAAAGTTCAATGAAAACATAGCTGAGTATCCCTGATATGATTGAACATGACAATGGAGACAAAAGATGTGTCTGGGAAAACATAATAGTGACAAAACATGCATATGGAGGTGTGATGCATCACTTGACTAGGAAACCCAGCGTTGAGAGATTCAATTATTAAAGGACTGTAGACATTTAAAGTAGGATGATTTTATATTATATATTCTGTGATGAATTATAGAAATTTCCCAGTTTGAGAAAATCTATAACATATCCCTTCCTCTACTGTGCTATCTCGCCTACTGCGCAAGATAGCACAGTAGCCAAATGTTATGAACTAAACGATAGATGTCACGATATTACGTCACAAATTGACGTCATGATATTACTCCGGGCTGTCGCCAAAGGAGTGACAGAAGAAGGAATACTTGTGTCAAAAGACGATTGGAAAGAAATTCATCACAGAATATAAATTATATAGTTTAATTAACATTTTTGTCGTGATACGGAAAATAATTCACTCGTGAGAAATATTCTTGCGATATAGAAACTCATGCAAAAAACGCACTCGTTTCGATATCGCAAGAATCTTTCTCACTCGGGAATTATTTCCCGTATCACTTCAACAATGTTAATTAAACTCTATTTCTTTGTGCCTAATTCCGTCTCTCTTTGGTAGTGACTCTAAACAATATTAACCAGCCTTAAACCAAAATCAGTTACATTCCCTACTCTTCATCATTGTCAATTATGAGTATAGATAAGAAGAAAATGGATGAAAGAATCTAAAACTTCATTCATTATTGCCATTGACACATATCATCCTAGTTTGATAAGAAGAGGAGTTCCCTGAGGGATGATTTTAAATCTTTGCAAGTAAAGAATGCTTTTTTTTCTGTGATAATATGTTGCTGGAATTGAATGTTAGAGCTAGTTATCAGATATTGATTCCATTAATTGTGGCCTTTGTAAGCTATATAGCTATCGAGTGAGCATATAAGATTTATAACAACTAGCTACAAGCTATAATTATACAGTTCTCACCCATGGTTACATTTTTGTGGAATACAAACAGCCCTGCGAAGTGAATTTAGCACTTTCAAGATCATTGTGTATTTTATCTTTATAAATTAATTAGCCACTTATGCTGTGCAAGGTCAATAGTTGGCCCTCGGCATAGAGGAAAGAGTGGGCAACAGTCCAGTATGGTTTAAGATGCTGCGAGGTCAGCGTGGTTTGCTCTCGTATAGAGGAAAATTTGGGCGTCATGCAGTCCAGTATGGTTTAAGATGCTGCGAGGTCAGCATGGTAGGCTCTTGGCATAGAGGAAAGAGTGGGCAACAGTCCGGCATTGCTTAAGATGCTGCGAGGTCAGCATGGTAGGCTCTTGGCATAGAGGAAAGAGTGGGCAACAGTCCGGCATTGCTTAAGATGCTGTGAGGTCAGAATAGTCGGCTCTCAGTATAAATGAAAGAGTCGGCAACAGTCCAGCATTGTTTAAGATGCTGTGAGGTCAGAATAGTTGGCTCTCAGTATAAATGAAAGAGTCGGCAACAGTCCGGCATTGTTTAAGATGCTGTGAGGTCAGAATAGTCATCTCTCAGTATATATGAAAGAGTCGGCAAGAGTCCTGTACGGTTTAAGATGCTGTGAGGTCAGAATAGTTGGCTCTCAGTATAAATGAAAGAGTCGGCAACAGACCTGTTGAACTAACAGTCAATAAACAATGTTGATGATCATTCCTTGATCTGTTGTAAGCATGGATATAAGCTGTGTTATAATAACAATAACAATTAAACATTATGACCATGCCTAGGTATACACACAGAGGAGACAATCTCGCTAGGTATACACACAGACGAGACAATCTCGCTGTATGCACTAATCGCAAATGTTGCCCTATTATAGAACCAAGTTTTGTGTAATTGATAATATTTCTGTTTCTGTTCCTGCCCATGCAAGCCGTTCCTTTTATATTTTCACCTTCCTAACATGTCTAAAATACTCGAATAGACTGATGACAGATCTGCACTTAATATTCTGGTGATAAAAAAATAATAAAAAATAACCATCCTAATGTGTTCTTTTGTAAGCAACAATTTGGATGGGTAAATTACTGTAGTGGATAGTGTGCTTTTACAGAAATCAAAGCTTTAGATAATGGAAAATTATCAGGTGGAAACAACAATGATAGATATTTCAAGGAACTGTCTAATAAAGTACACAATGGACTCGACTATTCAATTAGTTGAGACACATAGTGCAGCAGTTAATAGAGGTTTAATAAAGGGTTGAGAAACCATTGTGAATTATTCTTTTTTTAGAAGTGAACATGAGAAGCTTGATGTTGCAGTTGCGATTAATTAACAGCTGGGTTTACTCGATATCAGAATCAATCTTCTCATGTTCATTTCTAAACCCTTAACCCGCTAACCACGACTATAATAGCCGTTGCGTCCATTGTAAACCCAGATCAGCCTGTGACTCGCAGGCTGATCAGGGTTTACAATGTCCGGCTGCTGTTTTTACACCCAAAACACCCCTTTGTCACATAAATGGAATGGTCTTAATTCAAAGAAAGAACATTCCACTATATATATGTAGCGGGTTAAGGGTTAAGCTTATACCTTTTAGAGAGGATTTACAAAGTTTAACCTGTTGGGTCATTACTAGCCTCAGACCCCATTGTCCTTGGGTATACACTGAAACGGTATAGCCTGCATGACCTTTGCAGTCCTGGGGCAAACCAGTCATTACTAGCCTGGCCCCACAGTCCACTGAAATGGTATAGTCTGTATGACCCTTGCAGTCCTGGGCCATACCAGCCATTATTGAGCCTGACCCCACAGTCCACTGAAATGGTATAGTCTGTATGACCATTGTAGTCCTGGGCCATACCAGCCATTATTGAGCCTGACCCCACAGTCCACTGAAATGGTATAGTCTGTATGACCCTTGCAGTCCTGCAGTCAATTGTGGTTTATGTTTTATGTTGTGGAGTTTTTATTGTAGTTAATGTTATGTTTTTTACTGAAGTTGACTGTTCGTTGTAGGTCAAAGCTCTTAAAGAACTGTTTACCATTACAGCCATGTCTGTTGTGAAACAACTTGCCAAAATGTGCAGGAACATTTGCATCTTGCCTTCTCCAGACAATAAAATGAAAAATAATGATCATGGCTCCAGTGAAATTTGTCATGGCAACAGTATTTACAGTTCTCTTTTCCTTTTTGTGTTGGTGTGATGTAAAATGCATTTCAACTTTCAGAGTATAACTAGTGCCAGAGTGGATTTGAATGCAGTATTGGCATAAGTTAATAATTCATGTTTGTTTACTTCCAGAGTACGGGTAGAGTTCTTCACCAATGAGAAATCCTTTAAGGAACGATTGCAACTGTACTTCATCAAAAACCAAAGATCAAGTAAGTCTTTCTGTAACTAATGTGCTGCCTGTCATGTGAAGAGGTTAATGGGTGGACAGGATTGTCTTTGTTCCCAACTCTTTCACTACTCTTTCTCCATGTCTGCTTGTCACAGTTCTCTCCCTTTATGAGCACTCTTTTAACACACAACACCCCTTCTTTAGTCAGCCAGCATGGCAGACACTTAGGGATCACTTTGTCCATCGCCTTTCGCTTCTGTCGTCAGTCACACTTTAACATGCAACCTAACCTTGGCCTTAACTTGAAAATTATTTGACCTATGTTAATAAAACTTCACACACGTCTTCATTGGACATGTTTAACGAAATTCCAATAAATCTGATTTTCATTTTGGCAGAATTATGCCCCTTTTCAAAAATATTTAACCTGCAACCTAACCAAGCTCATAACTGGAAATTGGCACAAGGCAGGCAACACAAGTGTTCCGTGTAACACCCCTCTAATTATCAAAGGATACCAATGTGTTTGGTTCATGTATATTAAATAAAATGGTGCAACCTTTATATCTAGGGTAGAAAAAAATGAAATCGGTAGATTGGGAATATAAGAATCTTTCATATCCAGTGAAGATTGAGAATTCCAGCACAATGCATATTTATCAGAACAGAGGCTCTGTCAATGTTCTGATTCAACCAGTTATATTGATGGTTGTAATTTCTCTATCTGAACCTAAAACCCGTGATTGATTTTTTTCCTTGCATATCTTTGAATTGTGTGCATTAACATGGCCAACTACTAACATTTTGCATGTTGTTTTACACAATGACAAGCAATTATTGTCATTATCAAGTCATTGTTGACGCGCATGAGTTTTGTCTTTCCCCATATGAATAATTAGCTAGGCTCTCCATTACTAAATCAAAAAGCAATGTGCCACTTATTTCTTAGTTAATGGTTTTGGGAGAACATTGTATGAAAGCATTATTGTTTATAATTGCAATTCTGATTTGTTATGCTATTGTTTATAATTGCTATGCTGATTCTAAAAGGAAAATGTGCATTAAACTTTGCAGCATTGTTAATGTAGGATTTAAAAAATAAAAAAATAAATAAAAAAAAGGTGATAATAAGGCCACAAAGAATTAATTACCTGGTTCTCAGGCCACTTTTTCTGAGAAGAGATGCGGGCGGGCGCATTTTTTTTTACAATTTTACAGTGGTCAACAGGCACGCGGGCGTTTTTTTTTTTATCCAAACTTTTAATACCAAAACATGTATTGATGCAAAATATCTCGAAATACATGTGCAATAACCAGTTGGATCAGCTCATCTCTATTGTCGATCATTACCTTATCATTTCTTCCCGACTTTATATGCTTCTTTCAATCACAATAAGTCCGTATATTTGTATTAGATCACGCATGAACTTCAATCGACTCGATGACACCGCCATTATTGCATGTTGTTGTGAGACTTTGTCGATTAGACGCTTGAATAAATTGCCTGTTCTGTAGCACCTACTTGTTCCAAGCGTCTCAAGCGTCTGACTCTCCTAGATTGGTACCCGTACGACTGCAACACTCACAAGCTAGCGAGCAGAGTGGCAGATAGTCGGCCGCGCACCAGTCTACCCACAAGGGGATTCCCCTGAGGTAGTTGCATGTAAAAACCGGAACGAACTTGGATGCGGAACTTTTTTTTCCAAACTTCGGTAGACCTTTCCAATTTTTATTTTATTACTTTTGAGATAAAATCGGCAATGCGGCACCAAAAAAAGACATGCGGGCAGGCCTGAGAACCAGATAATTAATTTTTTATGGCCTAAGAAGAGTATCTTAACAAACCACCTTTACGAGTATGACTATCTTACTATACTTTCACACAGATGTCTTTTACTTTAAATCAGCATTAATATTGTATTCAACATGAAAACTCTATACATTTAGTAATTTTAAAAAAGATCTGTTTTTCTCATTCTGGTAGAGCCCAAGGGTTTAGATCACTTTCTCCAGCATTAATTGAAACAATCTTGAACCATTTAAATTATTTACCACATCAAATGTGCACATTTTCTTTTTAGCTTCAGTATTTGTATATGATGTATATAATGCATATCTCTTTCAAATTTTATTGTCACCTTTATTTTCTTTTTCTTCCTTTGTTTATATTGTAAACCTGTGTAAATATGTAAATCAGAGGGCCACATGGAAGATAAGTTCACAAACTAAATATGTTACCCTCAATAAATAAAGTCTGTTATTATTACTACTCATTTGGATAACCTTACCTGGTATGCAAGGAAGAATTAATAGGGCAGGATTCCCAGATTCCTATTTACCCTTCCCCCACTCACATGAGATAATGTGTTGAGAGGTTAAATAACTATCACATATGTACTAGAAATATTTTTCATGTTGAAATAATACACCTGTGCTACATATGAAATGTATACATATGTATTTCATATGAAACTTTTATGCATAAAATACATTAAGTATTTATAAAAAAAAAATTGCAGAATATTGTAGAAAATGGTTTAACAACCAGGGTTCGACACTAACCTCTTTAAACGGGTAGTCCGGAGGACTAGTGACTTTAAAACTCTAGTAGTCCTCCTGAGAACTAGATGTTCCTTCCAAGGAAACGGGTGTATTTAGCAACAAAAAAACAGGTGTATAACAGGAGACAAACTTCAAAATGAAGTGCCAAAAACCCTTTTCGTCTTGAAGATATCAACTGAAATCGTAAAATTTTATTTATTTTTTTCAGTTTCTCCCCAGGCAGACTTTCGTCAGATTTAGATGCATTTTCAACCCTTACCAACTTGACACTCAAATGTTGATCGAATGCAATAATATTCTGGTCTTCGTTTTATTAGCTCTACTGGCCGAAGGCCAGCAGAGCTTATGGGATGCCGAGTTGTCCGTCGTCCGTCCGTCGTCCGTCCGTCCGTCGTCCGTCCGTTGTTAACTTTTGTCTCGTTAAGACGATAGGGCCTTCATTTTTCATCCAATCTTTACCAAACTTTAACAGGTTGTTAATATCAATGAAAGCTCGGATGAGTTCGAAAACCAGCCAGATCGGACAAGTAACAGCAGAGTTATGGCCCTTGATTTAGTTAAAAATGCTATATTGCTAAATTTTGCCTCGTTAAGACGATAGGGCCTTCATTTTTCATCCTATCTTTACCAAACTTTACCACATTGTTAATATCAATGAAAGCTCGGACAAGTTCGAAAACCAGCCAGATCGGACCAGTAACAGCGGAGTTATGGTCCTTGATTTAGTTAAAAATGCTATATTGCTATATTTTGCCTCGTTAAGACAATAGGGCCTTCGTTTTTCATCCTATCTTTACCACATTGTTAATATCAATGAAAGCTCGGACAAGTTCGAAAACCAGCCATATCGGACTAGTATCAGCGGAGTTGTAGCCCTTGATTTAGTTAAAAATGCTATGTTTTGCATAGTTAAGATGATAGGGGCTTCATTGTTCATCCGAACTTTACCAATCTTTATCAGATTGTTAATGTCGTTGAAAGCTTGAACAAGTTTGAAAAACAGCCATATCGGACCAGTAACAGCGAAGTTATGGCCCTTGATTTAGTTAAAAATGCTATATTTTGCCTCGTTAAGACGATAGGGGCTTCATTGTTCATCCGATCTTTACCAAACTTGATCAGATTGTTAATATCAATGAAAGCTTGGACAAGTTTGAAAACAAGCCATATCGGACTAGTAACAGCGGAGTTATGGCCCTTGATTTAGTTAAAAATGCTATATTTTGCCTCGTTAAGACTATAGGGGCTTCATTGTTCATCCGAGAGGGCTGGCGTGGCGCAGTCGGTAAGGCGGCGGATTTGTAACCGGAGGCCCCGGGTTCAGTCCTCCGTGGTGCCACTGTGTTCCGTCGGTGTGTTCTTGGGCAAGACACTTTTCCTTAGCCTCGTCCGTCGGATGGGGACGTAAACCGGGCGGTCCCGTGTATCGGTCTATCAACCGAGCACGTTAAAGAACCATAGGAATCTATTCGATAATAAGAGTAGGGCAGGTTCCCGGATTCCTATGTATCCTTCCCCTCTCTCTGGGGCGGCTCTAAATAACCTGTACTGTGTTGATGAGCCGTTAAACAACATTCAATTCAATTGTTCATCCGATCTTTACCAAACTTAATCAGATTGTTAATATCAATGAAAGCTCGAACAAGTTCTAAATCCAGCCATATCGGACCAGTAACATCGGAGTTATGGCCCTTAATTTACTTCAAAATGATATATTTTTTCTCGTTAAGACGATAGGGCCTTCATTTTTCATCCGATCTTTACCAAACTTCACCAGATTGTTAATGTCTATGAAAGCTTTGTCAGGTTCGAAAAACAACCAGATCGGCCCAGTAACAGCGGAGTTATGGCCCTTGATTTTGTTAAAAATGCTATAATTTGCCTCAACGTTCGATAGGGCCTTCATTTTGCATCTGATCTTTGCCAAACTTTACCAGCTTTTACGACTGTCTTTTTTATATTATTATTATTATTTTTTTTATTAATGTTTTTTTTATTTTTTATTTTTTATTTTATTATTTTTTTAATTTTTTTTTTTTTTTTTCATATTTTTTTTTTTTGGAAATTATTCCTTTATATAATTTTTTTTTTTTTTTTTTTTTAGCTCTATGTTGGACCAGTCGGACCAGTTACAGAGGAATAATGGCTCTTGATTTAGTTAAAAATGCTATATTTTGCCTCGTTAATACGGTATGGCCTTCATTTTTCATCTGATCTTTACCAAACTTTACCAGGTTCTTAAGTTATGGCCCTTGATTTAGTTAAAAAGCTGTTTTTTGCCCGAAACTTTCAAAAAAACATAAATGGCAGTCACTCGCTTCATTGATGTTATAAGAGCCAACATAGCCAGTAGAGCGTCCACAGGCCCTCTTGGGCCTCTTGTTATTATTGAAAAATACTAATTATTCGACAATTACCCCAAACTTATTTTTCATTCATACCCGCATTGAGTAACAAAACACAAAATCATTACCTAATCCATAGACATAGATAAGTTATTGATGGCTATGACTAATCGTAGGATTCAATACATTTCCGTTAATTTCTCTCGTCTATAAAGCAATCGCAAACAAACTCGCTTTTATATCAAACACATTTCTTTATTTCATAATAGCAATAAAATACACAATAGAAGTTTGCGCTTTTGATTGTTGACGACTGCCGCAAAGATTCTTTACAACTGTGCCGATGTCAATCATATAATTATAACCACCTTTTAAATTTATTCATCGCAGGAGAAATCAGTTTCAAAGTATCTCGTCTAATCATAACCCCGCCCTTGCGCAGTAGTTTGTAGTACAATTTTTAATTATTCACCAAACGGAAAAATACGACGGCTTCGATTGGTTTACTTAAATAGAATGCGCACATGATCCCCACATGGTCTAATCACGTGATTAAACGAGCAAACATGGCGGTTATATTCACATCTCGCCTCAGGCAAACCGATAATGATCGATAATTAGGTTATTGCCCTGATTAGATAAGAGTCGGGTTGTTATTTAATGGTAATGGGATTAAATAAGATACTTGTGAAACACGCGCTGATTGTGTATTTTAGAGGGTTTTGTTAATTATGAGGTTAATCACATTTGAAATTGCCTAAATTGACCCGAAAATTACGTTGACTCAAATTTCGCCCCACATGGAGTTGGCCAAATCATAGCCAAGTTTTAAGCCACTTCGCCTAATCGAGTGACACCGGCCCCATATTAGGAATATGTATTTTACGGCCGTAATAACTATAATGGGGCTCGAAAAAAATTACTAGTCCAACGGACTAGCCAACTTTCACGTTTAGGTAGTCCTCCTGAAAAACAGGTGGGCACAGGACTAGCGGACTAGCGTTAGTGACGAACCCTGACAACCTATTTAAGCTTTAACATTATTTAGTAAAAGATATGTTCATATGTATTACTTTCATATGAAATACATATGTAAAATACATATGTATCACGTATGTAAAACATATGAATTTCATGCCTAGATATTTTTCATGTATATGCAAGGAAGAGAATTTGTCTTTTGTTAGGAGAACAATATATACTGAGCAAAAATAAAAAGTACCCCTTTTTCTTTCCCTTATTATATAGACAACCAAACAGGAAATAATAAATAATGTATATAGATTAATTAGATCGACCACCACCAATAGTCCAAACAAAAGAATTTTTTGAAAAGTTCGGTACACAAGAGAGTTAACCCCCTTTTTCTGAAACCATGCATTTTCGGTAAAAACACAAAAAATCTACAAACATTAACTCAATTTGTCCAAGAAAATATTCTTTCTACGTTGCTTTCGAAAAAAAAATCAGAACACCGATTGTGTAGGTGAGTACTTTTAATTATAAAAAAATCATCAAATTACCTCCCTTTGGGGTTTCCATAGCATCCATAAAGCACTGTTCAAACTGTCCTACGCCCTCAAAAACTGGCCTATGGGAAATACCAGCAAAAAAGGGGGTACTTTTATTTTTGCTGAGTATATTATTAAAGAACCATATGAATCTATTTACTAGTAAGGGTATAGGGCCGGGTTCCCAGATTCCTATTTATCATTCCCCGCTCACATGCGATAATGTGTTGAGAGGTTAAATAATTACTCAATTTATTATATAGAACCAATTAATGTAATTGTATTTACATTAAGGAACTTTTTTTCATTGCATGTCCTTGTTTATATCATCAACTACTCAGTGGGTGGGTCAAGATTGTTCTGCTGTGCAGCAAAGAAGAAAGTAACACTGATAACATTGACCCACGTCAGTTTAATTAGTTTCCCCAAGTGTTATATTGGGGCCCATAATTTTGTATAAAGGATATTGCAGGTTGCTTATGGATTATTAGGTAATTCATCATTGATATTAGAGGTTAATTTCCGTGCTGTGTGTCCTGGAACAGGTGTTGTTAAAAGCATTAATGCAAACTAAACTATAAGATACAAATTAAACTGTTTTTTTTTGTTATTTCGTTTTACATTATTGATGTCACAAATACCGTGGCAATGGCTTTAGTGGTAAAACGTTCGCCTCACCTGTGTGAGATCATGGGTTCAAAACACCAAAGACCAAAGAATTCATGAAAATGATACTAATATCTCACTTGCTTGACGTTCAGCATTTGAAGGGTAGTTCTAGAACTGGTCGACCTGGTGTCAACATAATGTGAGTGGGTGGGGTATCATGTCACATGTAAGGTATGGTATTCCAGTGCGGCAGCACTATAAAGTTGAGAATTGAACTCGCACGATGTGATTTGACTGAAAGATTACTAAAAGAAACATTAATCCCCAACATTATTGATGTCTTGAAGGTGCCATAATGTGAGGATGGTATCATTCATCTGTTGTCAGATGTCTACATTACTACTGTCATAATTTGGTGTGAATTGTGTCCTCTGTAACTTGTAACTTGTAGGAAACATCCTGGTAGGTTAATTTTATCTCCCACAACTCCTTAAGTGGACCCCACAGAGATGACGTAGCTCATTAGCTATGCAATTTCATAACGAGGCCTCAAATTAATGCAGGAACAGGAGATTACTTAGAGCGATTAAAGTCAAGGAAAGTGCTTTTAAAAAGGATATAATTTATTTAAAAATTTAAGTTACAATTCATAAGATAGTAATACAGTGAATATCCACCAAAATACTCGATTATCGCGTGGGATTTTGGATAAAAACAGTCTCAACGACTGGGCCCTTTGTTCGGAGAAACATACAGTACTCATCAATTGGTGAATTGTTTCTAAGAACAGACGTTTTACGGACAGTAAATAATTGCCACATCTGAAAGACAAAATTATCTGTAACGTTATTGTTAAAAGTGTTTATCGGACTGATAAACAATACTTATTTCATTTCTCAGAGGAGAAATAAGAAACGAACAAACAACCCGCAACATCCCTTGATGGGGAATTGGCCGACGGCCAGGGCGGAAATACGTCATCACAAAGAATGGACGCATTTCTCTCAAAAGGAGAAACACTTTCAACAATAATTTGACCGAATTTCAGCATGCGGCAGAAAATGTTAAAACGCTTTCAAGTACTGTTCAAAAACTGGAATCAGAAATGCGTGAAATGAAACACAAACAAATATCAAGGGAAAAAGTGGGGATGTCAGTTGATTTATTTGCTTCAAGATTAAATTTTAAACTTGAAAAATTTGTGTTGCGCAGACCGGATCCTAATGCTGTAGCAGTGGATGCTTTCTCATTAACATGGACTAATGAACTACATTACATGTTTCCTCCTTTCGGTCTCCTGAACAGGATTCTGCAGAAAGTAGAGGAGGACCAAACAGAAGCAGTGTTAGTGGCAGCGATTTGGCCGACACAGAACTGGTGTGCATCTCTAATACATCTGATAAGCGGGCGGTCGTTCATTCTACCAAGCCCACAGGACATTTTAAGGTTGCCACACAAACCCACTCATCAACACCCGTTGCACAAGATGACCCTGGGTGTTTTTCGTATATCCGGGAGGCAGTCCAATGTCAACGAATATCAGGAGCAGCTGCCAACATTATCACTGCCTCATGGAGATTGGCCACAAAGAAATAATATGAAATATATATTAAAAAATGGTTACAGTTTACAAATAAGAAACAAATTAATGTATTTACACCCGCTGTAAGCGAAGTTATTCAGTTTTTAACAACCCTATTTGAACAGGGTTTAAAGTACAGTGCATTAGGTTTTTGCACAAGCAGCAATTAATAATTTTATTAAAATTTGTGGAGATATTGATTTCAGTCATAATACTCTTCTTCAAAGATTTATGAGGGGAGTGTTTTTAAAGAGACCAAACATACCAAAATACAATGCCACATGGGATGTTAATACAGTTCTCAGTTACTGAAGTAATCTAAGTGACACAATACTACAGCTATCAGAGGATGTATTAAAAATAAGGTAATTATTAAAACAAATCATTTGCTGAAACAATCTAGACCGGGTAAACATTTAGATACAATAACATTAAAGGCATTTCTGCAGAATATTTAAGCAGAACAGCTTGCCTCAGATGAGACGAGCCAAAGCTTATGATAGTACACAAAAGCCGCATAATGGACTAGCTAAGGCAACAGTATCCCGTTGGGTAAAAGACACAATGATAAAGTCAGGAATTGACTCGTCATATGGCGCACATAGCGCACGTGCAGTGGTCACATCGCTGGCAAAACTTAAAAAGGTGTAACGTTAGACATAAAAGCTTAGAGACAGCTGGGTGGCTTTTGCACGGTTTTATGATAAACCTCTGTGCAAGATGCCATAATGGCTGAAATTAAAATGTAACAAATTGACTATCAGTTACACAAAAACATTAGGGTGGTGTATTCAGTATAAATTTATACACATAATATCAAAGGAAGTGTGTTTATTAAAACTGAAAAATCACTAATGATTTCTACTTTTTAACTTTTATGTAATACTGAAGAATCGACTCTAAAATCTCTGTGGGGTCTTTCTAAGGAGTTAAGTTGGAGATAAAATTTGAAATTAAACTTGACTTACCTTTGCAGAAGGGAAGTCGCAGTTTGATTGAGATTTTCTAGACCACTAACTCCTTAAGGGATCACCCACCCACCCAGACCCTCCCTAGTTATTATTGATTCTTCATTAACTATAGCCAATTGATTTGGGTTACATCTACATCAGTACATTACCCAGGATCAATTTACTATATATACTCTGTAAAAAAAGTTTTGGACCATAGCAGTGTTCGAACCCGTACAGTGATCGCTGAACCTTGACATTCGACCATAACCCTTATTATCTCAGTTGATAATTTACAATAGATCAACAATCAACAATAATTATCGTTTACAATGAAAGTTTGCGAAAAAATAATAATCTTTTCATTGGTTACTCGAATGTGTCCGTAACTGTTACTTTTTATGGACTTTGCAACATATTTTACAGACCCTTTGTGTGTTTGCGATATTTTTTTAAAATCAAATCTTGTTTGGAATTTAATGTTTCTGGTACCAAATTAACCGGGTAGGGTAGACCTTGGTTACTAAAAAAAGATACTTAAATTCTGTCCACTAGTTTTATTTTTATACGACTTTATATACCCTGGTCCAAAACTTTTTTTACCGAGTATATATGCTCTAAAGACTGAAACTGCATAGATAATGAGCTATGTCATCTCTGTGTGAGTGGTTTATATATAAAATCTCAATCAAACTGCTGACTTCCCTTCTGGGAAGGAAATTCTAGTTTAATTCCGGTTATTTCATTGTCTGAGTTGCCCTGTCAAACATTATAGCAGTAATGGTTGCTTGTTTCAGCAGAAGGGACTGTCATAAAAAATGCATGATTTAATTATGTGAAAATGTCATTTAGAATGTATGCATTTAAATGTAATTTCCAATTTCACACGATTCTCTTTAAATTACATTCTGAATTAACTGCATGCTATTTTCCAATTTTAAACTTACGTTTCTATTGCGGGCGGTAGAGTTTTACCTTAAACTAAATAAATATATCCACTAAATGCAGAACTGTATTTGCAATTTAAATATGATCGTATGTTTCATTTTAAGACAGGATTATAGATGTAGAATTAAAAGTGTGACTTTTATCGCAATATTAAGAAATTGACAGTTAATATAACAGTTTGCTTGTATTATATGCGATAATTTTAAAAAGCATTTATAATTTTTTTTAACCAAATTAAACATTTTATTCATATTTTGTAAGACAAAAAGATGAATAGTTATAGTTGCTGTACAGTATATTACATACCATATACAGATCTCTATAGTTATAGTTGCTGTACAGTATATTACATACCATATACAGGTCTCTATAGTTATAGTTGCTGTACAGTATATTACATACCATATACAGATCTCTATAGTTATAGTTGCTGTACAGTATATTACATACCATATACAGATCTCTATAGTTATAGTTGCTGTACAGTATATTACATACCATATACAGATCTCTTTGGTCAATTTTTTTTTTCATCATTATTTGCAAATGTGTGTGTTTTGCCCCCAAATTTTTTTTTTTTCATTTTTAGATCACCTGAGCCTATTGGGATCACTCTTCGTCCGTCATCCGTCGTCGTCGTCGTTAACTTTTCTTCAAACGACTTCTCCTCAGAAACCGCTTGGCCAATTTTGACCAAACTTCACATAAATGATCCTTAGATGAATGCTTTTTAGATTTTTTAAAATTAGGTCAGCGCAACATCCAAGATGACTGCCATTGCCATATATGGTCGAAACCTTAAAAAATCTTCTCCAGAACCACTGGACAGATTTCAACAGTTTTCCTTTTAAAATAATCGTCAACGCCTAGACTATCAAATTTATTCAAATGAAGTCCCCGGATTAAAAAATGGCCGTTTCCTGAGGGTCCAAAGTTTGTGTATTGAGATTTGCATGTTTTTCATATAGACATATAGGAAAAAACTTTAAAAAAACTTCTCTGAAAACACAAGGCACAGAGATCTCATGTATTACATGTAGCATCAGCTTATGGTCCTCTACTAAGTTTGTTCAAATGATGACCCTGGGGTCAAATTTGTCCCCGCCCCGGGGTTCACAGTTTTACATTGACTTATATAGGAAAAAAATTAAAAAATCTTCTTGGAAACTACAAGAGCCAGAGGTTTGATAGTTTGCATTTACTATAAGCTGATGGTCCTTTACCAAGTTTGTTCAAATGGTGACCCTGGGACCCTGGGGTCACATTTGGCCCCTCCCCAAGGTTCACATGTTTTACATAGACATGTATAAGGAAAAACTTAAAAAATCTTCTTCTCTGAAACTGCAGGAGCAAGAGGTTTGATATTTTGTATTTACTATAAGCTTATGGTCCTTTACCAAGTTTGTTCAAAATTTGACCCCACCCCAAGGGTCACATGTTTTACATAGACATGTATAGGGAAAAATTTAAAAAATCTTCTTCTCTGAAACTGCAAATGCCAGAGGTTTAATATTAAGCTTATGGTCCTCTACCAGTTTTGTTCCAATGGTGACCCTGGGGTCACATTTGGCCCCGCCCCGGGGGTCACAGTTTTACATAAGCTTGTATAGGAAAAACTGAAAAAAATCTTCTTTTCTGGAACTGCAAGAGCCAGAGGTTTAATATTTTGCATTTGCTATAAGCTAATGGTCCTCTACCAATTTTGTTCAAATGGTGATCCTGGTGTCAAATTTGGCCACGCCCCGGGGGTCACAGTTTTACATAGACCTATATATATAGGAAAAAAAATATATTCTCTGAAACTGCAGGAGCCAGAGGTTTAATATTTTGCAGTTACTATAAGATTATGGTGCTCTACCAAGTTTGTTCAAATGGTGACCCTGGGGTCAAATTTGACCCCGCCCCGTGGGTCACAGTTTTACATAGACTTATATAGGAAACACATTAAAATCTTCTTCTCTGGAACTACAAGAGCCATAGGTTTAATATTTTGCATTTACTATACTCCTATTGATCCTTTACCAAGTTTGTTCAAATGGTGACCGTGGGGTGATATTTGGCCCTGCCCCAGGGGTCATGTTTTACATAGACTTATATTATATAGGGAAAAACTTAAAAAATCTTCTTCTCTGAAACCACAAAGCTCTCGTATATTACATGTAGCCCTGGGGTCACATTTGGCCCTGCCCCAGGTGTTACACTCTAGGACCTTCATTTTGTATTTGATATGTACCAGACTTTGTCAGTGTCTTTATATCAATGTTGTTATACACAACAGAGCCCACATTTCTTGAACAATCTTAACCAAACTTGGTGTATATGACCATAAGATTTCTTATTTTTTATAGAGGTGAAAATCATAACAATGTCTGCAGCTTATGTTTCGAACTATATGTTTTCATGAATTTGATAATTTTCAAAGTATTGAATTTCATGTAAATGTTCACTGAAATCTTGAAAACAAAGCAATTGCCAGGGCAAATAGCCAAAAAATACATCTTTTTACCTTCACATTGTTTTCTGAATTTATATTGCATTTATATTGCATTTATATTGCATTTATATTGCATTCATTTTTATAATTGAATATATTTGCTTCAAATCTCATTCTCTAACGTTACACTTTTTAGCTCTACTGGCTCTACCCAATCTTGATGAAACTTTGTCAAATTGTTTATCTTAATTATATCTTGATCAAGTTCGAAAATGGGTCACATGAAGTTAAAAACTAGGTCACTAGGTCAAATATTTGAAAAACCTTGTGTAGACTCTAGAGGCCATATTTTTGACCCGAGCTTGATGCAACTTTGTCGGAATGTTTATCTTAATTGTTTGTCTCAATGAAATCTCGGTCAAGTTCGAAAATGGGTCATGTGGGGTCAAAAACTAGGTCACTAGGTCAAATATTGGAAAAACCTTGTGTACACTCTAAGAGGCCATATTTTTGACCCGAGCTTGATGCAACTTTGTCAGAATGTTTGTCTTAATTATATCTTGGTCAGGTTTGAAAATGGGTCACATGGGCTTAAAAACTAGGTCACTAGGTCAAATACTTGAAAAACCTTGTGTACACTCTAGAAGCCGTATTTCTGACCCAATCTTGATGAAACTTTGTCAAAATGTTTGTCTTAATTATATCTTGGTCAAGTTTGAAAATGGGTCACATGGGGTTAAAAACTAGGTCACTAGGTCAAATACTTGAAAAACCTTGTGTACACTCTAGAAGCCGTATGTCTGACCCAATCTTGATGAAACTTTGTCAAAATGTTTGTCTTAATTATATCTTGGTCAAGTTCAAAAATGGGTCACATGGTGTTAAAAACTAGGTCACTAGGTCAAACTTTGGAAAAACCGTGTGTACACTCTAGAGGCCATATTTTTGACTCGATCTTGATGAAACTTTGTCAGAAAGTTTGTCTCAATGAAATCTCGGTCAAGTTCAAAAATGGGTCATGTGGGGTCAAAAACTAGGTCACTAGGTCAAATACTTGAAAACATTTTTGTACACTCTAGAGGTCATGTTTGTTACCCAATCTTGATGAAATTTTGTCAAATTGTTTATCTTAATTATATCTTGATCAAGTTCGGAAATGGGTCACATGAAGTTAAAAACTAGGTCACTAGGTCAAATATTGGAAAAACCTTGTGTACACTCTAGAGGCCATATTTTTGACCCTAGCTTGATGCAACTTTGTCAGAATGTTTGTCTTAATTATATCTTGGTCAAGTTTGAAAATGGGTCACATGGGGTTAAAAACTAGGTCACTAGGTCAAATATTGGAAAAACCTTGTGTACACTCTTTGTCAAAATGTTTGTCTTAATTATATCTTGGTCAAGTTAAAAAATGGGTCACATGGTGTTAAAAACTAGGTCACTAGGTCAAACTTTGGAAAAAACGTGTGTACACTCTAGAGGCCATATTTTTGACCCGATCTTGATGCAATTTTGTCAGAATATTTGTCTCAATTATAGCTTGCTAAAGTTCGAAAATGGGTCACACAGGGTCAAAAACTAGGTCACTAGTACACTCTAGAGGCCATATTTCTGACCCGATCTTGATGAAACTTTGTCGAAATGTTGTCTTAATTATATTTTGGTCAAGTTCGAAAATGGGTCCCATGGGGTCAAAAACTAGGTCACTAGGTCAAATACTTGAAAAACCTTGTGTACACTCTAGACACCATGTAGTACGACTCGATTCATCAATGGTATAACAGCCAGTAGAGCGTTCACAGGCCCTCTTGGGCCTCTTGTTTTCTAGTTAAAAAATATGGATGCAGCAAAATCATGAACCACATAACAGTTCATGTTATAATTATTTATATGGAAGTAATCATTAGACTTGCCATGTCAATAAACATATTCGAATGTCGAGATACTTAATTCAGTTACAAAATGACAATCGTGAACGCTCGACCAATCCCATTATTCTTCGGGATCCCGCCTCATGTGTATCACGGCGCTTCGGTATGTTCAAAATCTTGACATTTTGATCGCCGTAAGGCAACGGCAAAGAAAATAGTGCACTGTTGCTATGTTGCTAGCCACACATGTTGATGTTTAATTTGCGTTTAGTGTTGTTGTTTTTTTACAATGCAGATGAAGGTTTTATCACTGCATTCAAGTAAATAATCTTTTGATAGAGCCATCAAATGAATAACATTGCAACATTTGGATGATAACTTTGATTTTGAATGCAAGTTTGTTTTGGTGGGAATCTAAGGCGAGCTGATGTAACCAATATGGAAACCTGCATATTATATTCGAGTAATGCTTTGAAGCAGTGTGCGAGATGTTGCGAATGTCAAAATGAAAGTGTTGGTTTGGGGTGGTCCCTGGATCACTTAGATACAGCATTACATGGTCCCGCCTTAATTCTATTAAGCGATGGGAAAGCTTATATTAGCAGGATTTTATAACAGATATTTTGACAATAAAACAAGTTTAAAAAACATTTGTTACTGAACAACTGCGATAACATGTTTAAATTTACCTTAAGTGTTTTAATTTTACAAGATGCAAACTGTTTAAGCCGAAATTAAGGTTTTATTTCATAACCCAGCCAACCCCTTTTTCGCTTCTTGGAAAAGGGGTTGGATGGGGTATGAAAGTTAATACTCGGACCACATAATGGGCTTTTTGCCACATTTCTCAGGATTCTTACCACATCAGGAACACAAATAATGTGTTCATCCACATGATTGAGAGTGATTTATGTCAGATATTTATTTCTAGTTTATTGTAAATCCATGTAAAACCCATGTTAATCTGATGTTTTTATTGTTATGCCATTTCACTTTCAGGCTTACGTATTCGGATATTTAACCTGGTTATCAAGTTGCTGACGTGTGCCCTGTATGTAGTGCGAGTACTGAGTGAAGATCTTCCACCAAACTGGTGAGTCTCATCTTTATGTCACTGTGAGACCTTTGTTAATCTTCTCAGTCTATTAAATCATTGTAGAATTATTTTTATTCAATAGAATTTTTTGTTTCACATTTTCATCTGTTTCACATGTTTGGATTTGAAGAACCTCATTACTCAATTGTCAAGTAAAAGCTCAATTAATTCTGAGAATGTAATGAGTTTTAAATTAACTGGTTTCATTGGTCCAATTCTTATCACTGATCCAATCAGATCTGCTTCATTCATATTTTCATTTGGTTGTTTCTATCATGACATCACTTGCTGCTATTAACCGTATTATTACATCACATCCTGGTATTATGACATCACGTCATGTGATTATGAATTTTTTGATGCAACACAGTGTGTTCTGAGAACTGACGGAGCATTTAAATTGCTGTGAGAAACAGATTTAGACTGTTTGTATCTCTCAATGAGTAATGAGTTTCTTGAAACCAAGAACCATCATAAAATTCTAAAATGATTTAAATGTGAGACCTTGACAAAATTCAATCAATCACTTGGAGAAAGTTGGGATTTTTTGTCAGGTCAGGAATAGTCAGGGAAGTTTAAGATTGGTCAAGGAAATTTGAATGTCTTTGATTTGAAGTTATTGCTCTAGGGATTGGCTTTTGGTGAGGGAAAGGTATAGGGAATTTTGTGTCACCTTAGGAAACTGTGCCAGCCAGGGGCGTAGCTTGGCTGAATATGATGTGTAGCCCGAGTTTTAGGGGTTGGTCAGGGGGAATGCTCCCCCGGATTTTTTTTTCAGCTAGACTGTCGGAGGTGCATTTTGGCGTATATTTTGTACCAGTGTATTTTGTACCAGTGAATATGTCTATAAGAGCATCAATATCCTTACTTTTTATCGTAAAGTATATATCTTATAACTAAAATGAAGCTGAAAACAATTACCCATCGGTTATCTCTGGATCATATTTGAGTATATTTTGTTGCGATTCTATAATTTAGCCCCTGACCCCACTAGGCCTCCGATTTTTATTGTATTTTTGGCATTTTTATTTTTTCGATTTCTCACACGGCCTATAGGAAGCTACACCCCTGCCAGCCTTGCCTATGCCTTATTCCCAGAAATGTTTCCAGTTATAGCTAATAAGGAAACAGATACTATGGTGGACAAAATAAGCAATTAAATATTCGTTGAGTGATTCGAGCATACAAAAACTATGACTCTAAATTCAAAATGGTTCTTATATATATAATTTTATATGGAAATTGATGTTACATGTATTAGCTTATTCAACATGTCAAGACTGGCCATCAAAATTTATTTTAATAAGGGTGGAGGGAATTATAGCCAGATGTAACAATAATACTATGTCAACAAATGAATTTCATCACAAATACAGAACAAGCCGGTAAGGAGGTTGCTGATGCCTATGCTCCGTATATCTACTACCAGTGTTATCCGATATTCGGACAGAAAAGAAAGAGAAAGTATGACACAAGTCTCGTCCAAGGAATATTAGAGAAAATGAATTATTTCGTAAAATGAATAGATGGACAAACAAATTTAGAATTTTTTTTTAATAATAATCCTTTCAAACTTAATATTATCTTCTTTTAAGTTTTTTTCCCCAAATGTGTCCACAAATTGTGTCTAAACACTTCCTGCCATCCATAAGAATCGACACTTCCTCACCAACAAGTAGAGCTCCCATTGGGATTCGAACAGGCAGCTGTGAGAGGCGCAACGCAACGTCATTATCCCCTCGGCCACGGATACGCTGAATTAATGAAATACCAGGTAAGAGAATTTCAGTTTATTAAATGAAAACTGCTGTGAAAACTACATGATCTGCTTCCTTCTACTTTTGCAGTGGTAATATTCCTCAGGCTATTGGAGGCAATGGCACGAAGGTGGAATGTTGGGAGAATATGGACAGAGATGACTTCCAGGAGAACCCTATTATTTATTGGTAACTATTCTACTTCATACATTTATTTACTTCTATGGGTATTGAAATTGATTTTATGAAATTGGTCTCAAAAAATAAGCTGCTACAGATATAATCCTATTTAATGAATTAGTTTTCCTGGAAACTGAACTCAGTACGTTAGGAATAATGATGCACTTAATTTTTTTATTTTATTTTTTTTATCTTTATTGGAAAGCTAGATATATACGAGGCGCGAGTGTTCCTTAGTGCGTTCGAAATGTTTTTGTTGTTATATACAGGAATGAAAAAGAAACGCAACTCGGAAATTTCCACTATATATTGTTTGTACAATATTCTGCTGTTAATCGAATGGTACATGGTACGTAAGACCTTTCCTTTCGAAAAAAAAAGACTAAAACAACACATAACACAGCAAATAGTATACTTTCAAAGTTTTATTATTGACAGAGTACGCATTTGTCTCAAGCATGTGAGCAAACTTAGGATGCAGAATTTTGAAAACTCTTGCGTTAAATGCAGTACTGGCTCAATTTTTCAAAGAGGAACTTAAACATGTAGGAATTTCTTGTTATTATCTTGTCCTTTCTCTAACAAACTTTTTTTTTACAAAACATCTTGTGATTTCTTTGGAATATTGTGTGGAATTACATGTGGAGTATATAAAATATATAGTGGAAATTTCCGAGTTGCGTTTCTTTTAGACTTCAGTATATATAGCTCAGCTTTCAAGCTGGTACTAAAGGCAGAACATGCTTATTAACAAATAAACTGAATAAAATCAAACTGTACACACTATGCTGAATAAATATTTGTGTACTAATTACGCTGTATCCCCTACACGCTGCGCCAACGCTAAGCACAACACAGGAAGTGTGCAGATCCAAATGGTTTATTTATAGCACAGATAATGTTTATGTAAATACAAAAAATAAAAAGTGAGCGTGCCTTTTTAACGAAGCGTACGTTTCTAATCAGTTGTTTTTATTAACAGCTTGGTACATGGGGGGATTAATGCATATTTGATGGTAATATTATACACAAATACTTGACACAAAGTCTCTGTCGTCTCCATTAAGGTTAACAATAAGCCTATTCTGACTTTAAACTTCCTGTTTCCATACTGTATATATATATCTCAGTTTCTAACTTCCTGTTACCCTACTGTATATATAGCTCATTTTCTAACTTCCTGTTTTCATACTTTATATATAGCTCAGTTTCTAACTTCCTGTTTTCATACTTTATATTTAGCTCAGTTTCTAACTTCCTGTTTTCATACTGTATATATATAATGCTCAGTTTTTAACTTCCTGTTTCCATACTGTATATATCCATACTGTATATATAGCTCAGTTTCTAACTCTCTGTTTCCATACTGTACATATAGCTACATAGTGATGACCACTAAACAGTTTACAAGTGATAGTGTTTAACCTTGATGTCAGTAGCTCCAAAGTCACCATTACCAACCACCCTGGTTGCTTGATAGGTCACAATTATAGACCTTGACCCAACTAGCTCAACAGGCTTGCCATTTAAAGGATTCAAAACTGGACCACTTAAAAATTAATTGCATAAAATGTGTATTAAAGCCATCTTATTTTATTGGCGTTACTTGTAAAAAATTGTATGTATGTTTATCAAATAATTTAACATTTATTTGTCCGAGTACAAAAAATACAAGGTTGCATGACAAGCAATAATAATCCAGGTGATTAGGTGGGGTTTACTGGACATGACACACTATCAATAAACAGTCACCAAGGCAATTGATATTCCAACATAGCATTGAATAACCATGCCAACAAGGCGATCTATATAAGGCAATGTTGAATGAACTAATGAACTTATTAGCTGCACTGTTAGTAACTAAGGTCATTCCAGTGTACTTGGTTGGTACATATGCTGAACCTTACATAAACTAGTGTTTATAGCATCACGCGGGTGTCACAGGTGTGAACTATATACGCAGCACTATATAAAGCTATACATAGTGCCGCATGTCAGAAAAGACTGCTTCTGTGCAGATTTGAAATATGTTCATCCCTCTGAATGTTAATTAGACTTTTACTTCATAAATTTCTTTTATACGATATTTAAAAATATTTAAATTAAATATACACTTTAATGCCCAATGAATTTTGTTAATGAAACAATGTGCCAAATACGAATGATGATCCAAAAATGCCTAGACTGCCCTTTCAGATTCTTTATTTCTCAATATTTATTTCAAAGCCACTGTCATTGAAGGGTAAAGGGGATTATATATAGCGATAGGCTTGTCTTCTGTAAATCCGTGTACTTGAGCAACTTTCTCCATGGATTTTTATGAAATTTTATAGCATGATTCACCTTGATGCCAAGATGGTCCAACTAGAACTTGTATTACCAGAGTTACAGCCCTTTTTCCTTAAAACTTTACTGAAGATGGCTTGTGTGTCTAACTCCTCCCATAGTTTTTCAGGGATTGTTGTGAAAATTTACAGGATGGTTCGCTTTGATGCCAAGATATGCATATCAATTTGGCATAAAAATCGAATTATGATTTATCATATGACATCATTTGTTTGAGTTGTTCACCAAAACAAACAGTTTATCTAGCAATATTCCTAGTTAACAAATAAAACTGGGCATGTCATATAGTATGATGAATTGATTGACGTCATCCGCTGTTTTTACTCATGTTGTCAAATGATAAAAACCATAAAATCGCTTGTTGTAAAATGATATGTGCATTGCAATAGTTGTTAATTTTCTTTTGATTGAAATGTATTGATTATAAAATGTTTTGTTGCAGTATCCGACCATATACCCCCATATAAACGCATCCAGATGCATTGCAGTATACCCGCATATAAATGCCTCCAGAGGCGTTGCAGTATACCCCCATATAAACGCCTCCAGAGGCGTTGCATTTCACAAAAAGCTTATTTGACCCTAAGAAAAAGTTTTTGTTTTTTTTGTTTTTTTTAGCTCTACTGATCAAAGATCAGCATAGCTTATGCCATGGTCCGTCAGTCCGTCTGTAAACTTTTTTTGTAGTTTAAAACTACTGGATAGATTTTCATGAAATCTTACATAAATATTGTCCATGAAGTCTAGTTGATCCTAGCAATAATTCATGTTGATGTGAAATCCAGGATTGCCGCCAAAGCTAAAAATAGATTTTTAAAAAAACAAGATTGTAGCGACTACATCTTGAAAACTATAAGTGATATGATATGGGACTTTTTCCAAAATGATCAGCATGACATGATGTTGATCCTTGTCGAAAATCGTTTTGGCTCGACGTTAAACATGGCTGCCAGCGGCCATCTTTGTTTACATAGAGTTATATAATAAAAACATGTAGCGACTACTCTGAAACTACTTTACATATTTTTATGAAACTTCACATGAATGCTGATCTAGCTATCAAAAACCTATCAGTAGAGCTTCAAGGTCATTGACCTCTTGTTTTTTTCACACATAATTATATTACCTCTAAAATGCTTGTGGGGGAGGTATTTTTCTAAATTACACCTCAAGCCAGGCCACTGGCAAGTGTATTTTCTTCAAACTAGATCACATAATATGTGTAAAAATATTTAGGTGCCGGAGAGCGTTTATATGGGGGTATATGATATGTAGTGTTTAACAAGTGTGGGAGACAGTTCCTGGATTCTTAGTTATACTTCCCCCTCTCTTGGAAGACTCTAAATAACAAAACATAATGCGTTTATGGGGCACAGTTACTAGATTCTTAGTTATACTTCCCTCTGTCTTGGGCGACTCTAAATAACCAAAGATAATTTGTTAATGGGGCACGGTTACTAGATTCTTAGTTATCCTTCCCCTCTCTCTTGGGTGACTCTAAATGTACAAAGATAATTTGTTAATAGATCGTTTGGCAATTCAATGTAGCATTTAACAAATCACCATAAATTTCACATAAAAATGCAAATGAAATGTTATAATTGGCACTTTATTCAAGAAGCATTGACTTAACATCCAATCACATAAATTTTATCAATGTATAACAATTTCCAGAAAAAAATGAACAAAACATAATCACAATTTACACACTGTGACCATCACTCATAAGCTAGTTGTGCAAGGTCACACTTTGACATAATTATGCTTCAAATCTACCAATAACAATTTATCAGTAGAGATAAAAAAATAAATAAAAAAATACGTTTGATTTTGTAACAGTGTCTTTCAGGATTACTTTTCAAAAATAACGTCATGCAAGGCAGCTACTAGTACCTTTTTTTAACCCTAACCCGCTAAGCATGACTATATTGAGAACTCATATTTCATTTCACGCGTATTCAATCACGGGTGTGTTAAGAACCCATGCATAAACATATACTTTTAATTGGCACATTTACATTATTACATGACCTGAACACCTGGATAGAGTTTGTAGCATAATTGTGCCATTATTAGATAGTTTCTTTAAATATTTACAGAAAAATGGTAACCTACTCTGTATAATTCATCCAGATGAATAATACCTTTCTTTCACTTGAGACAGGATATCTGTAGAACTGTATGTTTAAATTAACAATGAAACTATGAGAACTGTGGGTTGGTCAAGAAATTAACATGTCCATTTCAACCAATCAAACCAAAATGATACCTCCGACAAACAACAGCACGTGTCACTGTATAATAAAGCACGTGCAACTATGTTATAATATAACCTATTGTCAATAATTATACTCCTACATCAACAATAAGGTGGAGATATCTAAGTATTGGCAACATGTCATCTTACAGATTCATTATTTAGTAAGCATCATAACATGTTAGGAACGTTTATTCTGTAAACTTAGAAAAATAAGTGTGATTGAAAAGTGCATACTGAATATTCTCAAGAATGGTTGGTGAATTCAAGGCCAGCTGGTGTCAGTATAATGTCACTGGGTCAATGGGGTACACTGTCATGTGTCTGCGGTGTGGTAATCCGGTTTGGCAGCACTATAAAGTTGAGGATTTAACTAGGCACTGTAGTGATATGACTGAAAGATCAAAGTTAAACTCACCATGTATACATATATAGTTGCATAATTATTTAATGTGCATATGCACTAAACGATGTGCCATGGTGCATACGATTTAATTAGTTTTAATGAAATAGTCTGGTCTGTTGTATCAATCATTAATATCAATTCATAATATCAGGCATGAATTAATTCTTGTTTTGTGATAGAAGTACAATTGCTAGCAGTATGAGCCCCATATGCATTCATATTTATTACATAACATAAAAAAAAACAGAGAGTCATCACGTTTTCCAGACAGAACATTTTCATAAACAATAATTAAATCAAAGGTCATATTAATTATGTGAGTCTATGCTTTAGTTACGCATAATAGGCATCTTTCATTTCTTGGTTTCATTTGTTTTTGGTTTGATGCCAATCTCTCTTCCAGATTTTCTCTAGTCTAGGGATGCAAGTCTGACACGGCTTATTCGGGCAGACGGCTTTGTAATAGTTTTCATAACTGCCCATGGTTAAGGTCTGTTTTTCATGTTGCACGCAATAGCTACACTATTTGTTAAAATAAATGGCGACCCACTCTAATGGTATACAATCAGTTTATGCCAAATAAAATGTATCTCCCGCTTATTAAAAGGGTCGAGTTTCAGTCTATCTCGATCTCACGGAAACCAACCATTCGCAACTGCCATTTTGACCAAATCATTGTGATCTGGATAATCTTTTACGCTTGAATTCAAAACAGTTTGTCTTAAAGAAACTGAGGCACGAAATAATGGCAAAATTACACTACAAAGCCGTTTATCGAAACTCGTTTCAGGTGTTCATTATCATATAATAATGTTATGTACCGATTAAAAATATAGGTTTATTCATTGGTTCTTTACCCATGATTGACTATGAGCAAAATGAATTATGAGTTGGTAACTCTTTATTCGATGCTCCAATTTTGGCGTTTGACCTGGCCATTTATATTGTGTCTTTATAGAGTTTGGATTCTCAAAATATTTAAATAATATATATACACCTCATTTTAACATTAATATTATGTATATTTAACATTAACATCTTTCATTTAAGAAAACAATTCCCCACATGTCGTTATTTTTTAACAGCAGTTAAGGAATATCTACGTTTGATTTCACTGAAAGTAACATACATTTTTCCTAAGCCTAATGTTCACTTTACTGTCCGGCAGCCATTTCTTTGCTTGCGTAAAATTTAGCTTGTTTAACTTGATATTGATTTGGCAAATTAAATTCCCGAATTATTAATTTGATACACACTGTATTTCCCCTAATGTTAGTTCCTGGGCGCTATGCAAAATGGCAAGGGGGCGTTCTTATAAAATGTGTTGATTTTTTTGGGAGGGGATGTGTGTGTATGGGGTTGTTGGGTATTTTTGGACACAAAATATTTTTATTTTTTTGAAAAGATTGGTGGGCGCTACTATTAGGAGAAACATGGTATTTATAAGTCCAGAATTGTTATTAGAACTTAAAAGCATTGATCTCTAAATACATCTTTAAGTTAATGTATTCATTTCCAATTTCAAGGAAAATGCTTTTGTAAGTAAATTGTATGACTTTGATCTATATTTTAATAGTGCTATCATTTCCGCATATTTGAGTTCTGGAATATGTTTGCTCATATAAGGGGTTGATGTACTATTTTCAAACAAGCTTTATTTTAAAGGGCTCTGAAAAACTTGAAAAAACATGCCATGAAAAATAAAGGAGATATGACCTATGTACATTTGCAAAGAACATTCATCTTGGAACGATAACATTCATCTTGGAACTATGTTTTTTAGAGCCCTTTTAAATAGATCGCGTTTGAAAATGGTGCATCAATCCCTTTAATGTATATATATTTGTTTATTTTGCATGGTGTACTAACAAAAATGTTAACAATAATGAGTTTTTTAGGCCAATTTAGGCCAGCTGAGCTAATGGGATGACGTGTTGTCGTCGTCTGTCATCCGTCCATTAACTTTTGCCTTACGAACACTGTAGCACCTTCTTTTTTCATGCAAGCTTAACCAAACTTGGCAAAGTAATATATCAGTGAGAGCTTGGATGAGTTTAAAAACCGGCCAGATTTGATTAGTAACACCATAATTATTGTCCTTGAATTAACGAAAAACACTATATTTTGCCTTGTGAACGCTCCAGCCCCTTCATTTTTCATGTGATCTTAACCAAACTTGGCTGGCCACAGTCTTTATATCAATGAGAGCTTGAATGAGTTCGAAAACCGGCCCAGATTGGATCATTAACACCAGAGTTATAGTCATTCTGGCCATTGTTTAAAATCCCATTCTATTATTCTTTACCAAACTTGCACAGATTGTTAATAGCAATGAAATCTTGGAGAGTTCGACAACCAGTCAGATCGGACCATTTACGCCGGAGTAATAGCCCTTGTTTTTGCCATGCAGGGATTTTTAAATAACTTGGCACAAGTGATCACCATAACAAGACAATGTGTCGCGCGCAAAACCCAGGTCCGTACCTCAAAGGTCAAGGTCACACTTAAAGTTCATAGGTCAAAAACAGGTACGCAATTTCGTGTCCAGACCGTAACGTCACAACCCCTGCAGGGATTTTTAAATAACTTGGCGCAAGTGATCACCATAACAAGACGATGTGTTGCATGCAAAACCCAGTTCCGTACCTCAAAGGTCAAGGTCACACTTGAAGTTCATAGGTCAAAAACAGGTACGCAGTTTCATGTCCGGACCTTAACGTCACAACCTCTGCAGGGATTTTTAAATAACTTGGCACAGAGGATCACCATAACAAGACGATGTGACGCACGCAAAACCCAGGTCTTCAAGGTCAAGGTCACACTTGGAGGTCAAAAGTCAAAATGTGTCCGGTCAATAACTCTGGCATTCATGGACGGATTTTCAAATAACTTGGCACAAGTGCTCACCACAACAAGACGATGTGTCGCGCACAAAATACAGGTCTGTGGTCCCAAGGTCAAACTTAGAGGTCAAAGGTCAAATCGTGTCCGGTCAATAACTTTTGCATGCCTGGACGGATTTTCAAATAACTTGGCACAAGTGCTCACCACAACCAAACGACATGTCGTGCACAAAATCCAGGTCCATGGCTCCAAGGTCAAGGTACTTAGAGGTCAAAGGACACTTCGGGGGCATTTATCAGTGATATTTCTTGTTTTCATTAAAAGTTCCACAGAAGTAGGAAGAAAATCTGAAACTTTGTAAGACTTAGTATGTATCCTGAAATGGTGTTAATAACATCGTAAAACATAAAATTGACCTTATCCAACTGATACAAACATGATTTTCTGATTTAATAATGATTTTTTAAACATGATCACATATGGTTATTTAAAATGCAAACCATTTAAACACACATACCAGATACTTTTTAAAAAACAAAACTGGCGTAAGAGACTTATAAAAGCTTAAAAATCTATGTGTAATACCATAATCTTTCTAAAAAAGTAGCTTTGTAAACAGGCATAAATATGCATATAGCTTTAAATACCTTGTAATTGTTACAGTTGATTTGCATTAGCACCCTGACATTTTATATTAAATATCCTTATTAATTTCCTATAATGCACACTATGTGTGATTGGGTTAGTTCAGCCCATATTTAACAAACAGTTTCATTGATTTTCATGCTTTATCAGTCAAGGAACTCACCTTAAATGGTGATGGTATTTCATTATAAACACTTGCAAACTTTCAATGTGAGGGTTTTTCTTCACCCAAATTGAAACAAGAAAAAAACTGTCAACTTGATCTGGGATGATAATTGACTTGATCAAAGTGAAAAGCTTCATTTATGTCGCGAAAGCATACTTTGATATATTCAGGTCAAAGCTAAATTCTTCATCTATCAATTTGTAGAAATTTATAACATTCATCAAACAGAATTCGATAAAATTTGGATGACACATTTCTGCCCATGCAAAACGCAGTCAGATTTGGTCTAGGAAATATTAATTTGAAACAATATCTGGAGGCAAGCCTATTCAAACAGAGAAAACTTTTTATTTTTCGCATGGTTGGCAGGTACAGCTATATTTCTTTCTATTATTCTAATCGTCTTTTACATATACTCTAAAGTCATTAATTGCAGATTTTTTTTGGTTTGTAACATTTTGTTTTAAAATATCCACTTGGTACATAATGCCATACCTGAGTGCTCCAGATAAGCTGTCAGTACAATTTGAGTTGTACGCATGGAAATAAATTACATTATCATGCAGATATGCACTTTTCTGCCTAATTAATAAAGGGGTGACCTATTAAATTTCGTTTTATTTCATAAAACAAACAAAAAACAACAACATGGCGGCGTCCTCGATAAGCGTAACATTCTGAGAAATAGGTAATAATAGTAATTCATACAAAAAATGTGGATAATCTACATGATAAATAGAATATTATGTCAGTGCCTTTTACTATCAAGTTTATTAGGATCGGCACGAAAACGAAGAATGGCTCGGCAGAGCCTTGCCATTCTTCGTTTTCTAAGCCTCGCCTAATAAACTTGATAGTAAAAGGCACTGACATAATATTCTCTATTTACGTATTTACATTTAATTTCATTGGACAAAGCATTAATGTTAAATGTTTACTCTTTAGTCATTAACATAACATGTACAAATCAACATTGCTTCTGTCATTCAAGCATCTACTAGTAATTGCTAGAGCTCCAGGTACTTCATTGTCATTCAGTACCTCAAACTTCAATGAGCATCTATTGAGTGTTACTGGGTGTACTCGATTTTTCTAAGCTATTAAGTGTGTAAGCGGGAATTTGGTTCGCAGCCTTTGTCGGCAATTTTTTTAATGCGTTTTTGTACGCACTCATTTTATTTTTAATACATTTTTGGTGAAAAATTATGCGTAATTAATGCAGATACGCGTCTTATCTGGAGCACTGGATAATATGATTATGGGATTTTGGTTATTGCTCACCCTATCTATTATATATACTTTACATAGATAATTCTGGGCAATGCATGTCTAGGGTAGAAAATATTCGTGCCAACTCAGCAGTCAGTCAATAATTGTTGTATTACACTGAACAAAAAGGACACAGCAGATTAGATCTATTGGGATATATGCTCTCGTTCTTCCACTGATAAATATTACGCTCCTTAAGCTTTCAGTCATTTACCAATACAGATCTGATAACGTATCATTATAGATCGGACCAGAATTGAATTGCGTTATTTC
Source organism: Cyrtodaria siliqua (assembly GCA_037043455.1). NCBI lineage: Eukaryota > Metazoa > Mollusca > Bivalvia > Adapedonta > Hiatellidae > Cyrtodaria > Cyrtodaria siliqua. The sequence goes on from JAWPHD010011430.1 coordinate 78,879, forward strand.
ATTGTGAACAGAATGGCAGAAAGACACTGAATTAATAAATAAACAAAGAGAGAACTTCACAGCATTATATCTACAAACTAAAATTAATGTGGATGGTCAAAAACACAATAATAGAAGATTAATATTAATAATTACAGTTGCTTGTTTCCGGTTTCATTTTTTTTTTCTGCACAAAGGGTCAAGACGGTTGTATTTACAATCAAGCGTCAAAGATGATCAAGACACTTTAGCAAATCAATTACTAAGTCAAAATTTACACTTTCATGAGAATGAGATTCACATATCAGTCTGCGAAATAAACACATAGTCCGAGCCCGAGGCTATAACTTTTTCGTACGGACTATCAAACTGCTACAAATACATAGTCCGATCGAACAATTAGATAAAAGTCTTTGTGAGCTTTACGTGAGATGGAACGTCAGACTACACTGGGGAGGAGTATGAAAGCCTGTACATTAGGACTCGATATAAATTGTTGGTATTATTTATGTAGCTCGTCCTTGTGTTATTTTGATTTTATTTTCCAAGTAGTTGGTGCTTTAGTTTCGGACTATAACATTCCGTTTCGGACTATACCATTTTCCTAGAATGATAGTCCAAAGGACTATAAGGCTAAAAACCTTTTCGTGCAGACTGACATATTTTAACTATTAAAAAAAGTCTGCATTAGCTTTGGTACTAATCAAAACTTTATAAATATTTATGACATAAACCAGGAAGTTGATTTCCATAATGTATATATATTTACATTAACACAACCAGATTCAACAGTATCACATTTATAGAAATTGATTTCCATATTATTTTGAAAATGATGTTTAAAAAAAACAAAAAACTCTCTGCTTCACTGCCCATCACTGCTTCACGGATAGGAAAGGGAATTATACATACCTGCCATTATTAATATGCCATGAATACTCTACAAGAAACAGCCAATGATAAGTTCAACAGCTAATCCTGTATTTCCCCTAATATATGTAGTAGCTAGCACCCATGCGCTATGCCAAGTCTTATAAAAATAAAACAATTTATTTCATAATAAGCAATGAAATACTGTATTTTATCATTGAAATAAAAGTGTTATTCCACATTGTGGAATATAGAGTGTTATTCCACAGTAGCTGCCAGGACTACTTTTTTAATGTACACCAACACAAATGCACAGTAACACGACTCACAAGATATTCCTACTGTTACACTGTTAAATCCACTGTTTATTTAATTACTTTCTTTAACGGTTTCAAAAAAAGTGACGTCATGTAAAGTTTCGTAACGTCATCATGAACAGGGCGCGTAGCCAGGTGTGTAAAACGGTTTAGTTACTGAAATTGCTTAAATAATTGCTTGTAAAATCATAAAATAAAAAGAAAATTTGTTGTTTTGTCGTGAACAACATATTTTATTTCATCTCGAAGTTAGAAAACTTTTATATTTTCACTCATGCTTCGCATTCGTGAAACTATAAAGTTTTCTCACTTCCCGATGAAATAAAATATGTTATTCACTCCAAAACAACAAATATCCTCTATATATTTTTTTAGGGTTATACAAAAGATAGAAAATTTAATGATTTTTTAATTCAGAAGATTGAAAATGCATTGAATTTTAAAGATTTTTTTTTTTTTTTTTTTTTTTTAAAGTTGTTGGATGGGCGCTACTATTAGAGCAGGCTCTCTTATTAGGGAAAACAGGAAATTGTGTAAACAGTGTAGATCTCAGCAGTGCATATCCTGAACCCTAATGGGAAGGTAGCGCCATGGTGTAATGGGACAGCATCGCGGCTTTGTAACCTAGGGATCAGCCAGGACCGAATTTGGTTAATTTTCAAAATATTAAAAAAAAAAATTCTACCTTACCAGTCCTTCTGATGAAACTTTGAACCAAGTCCTGCTCACTAAAATTCCAAGTGCAATTAATACAGCGAGGATAAATAAATGTTTATATGCTCATGGCTTCTTGTTTATGGGAAAATATAACGCCATATATTTCTTCAAAAAAATAGTTAAGCTGTTAATAGCTGTTCCTTGCTATTTTAATTTCTATATAACTCTTTATACGCCCCCTTTGTTCTATAGACATCTTCCAATTAATAGTGCACCATAACATCCCATTATGTCTGATTGTTTAAAGTCAAATTTACTTAAAAAATACCATTGCAAACTGAAAGATTATGTCATAAACATGATATATATGAAGTTTAAAAAACACAATAATTCTTTTTTTTGAAGATTTTGGAGTTTTTATATTTGCGTTGCTAATGTCATTTTTTGACGGAAAATTTGACGGACTTTGGTGACATTAGCAACAAGTAAAATTTTGAATAATCATCAAAATACAAAGCATTGTACAAAAATGTCTTAACATATATATGTAACAATATAAAGTGCACAAAGCTATTGATATTAAATATTAAAATAGTTTTGGGAAGTAAGAATTTTGTATGTTTTATTTCGTTGCTAATGTCATTTTTTGACGGACTCGTGTGTTGCTAATGTCATTTTTTGACAGACTATTTCGTTGCTAATGTCATTCTTGACGGACTCTTATGTTGCTAATGTCATTTTTTGACGGACTCGTTTGTTGCTAATGTCATTCTTGACGGACTCATGTGTTGCTAATGTCATTTTTTGACGGACTCGTGTATTGCTAATGTCATTTTTTACGGATTCCTGCATTGGTAATGTAATTTACGACAGAAAATGCAGATACAAAATTTATAAATGTCTTAATCTGATAAAAAATGAAATATCAATCTAATTGGTCCAGTGGTATAGGAGGAGATTGCGTTTAAAAGACGTACGGCGGACAACGCATGGTCATAAACAAACTTTTTCTAGTAGTAGATGCCTTTAACCCATTAGCTACCTAGTCACATGCTATGGTGCTTGTAACATAGTGATACGGTAGGCAGTTCAACTTATGCATGTTGTGTGTGCTTTCATTTTTGTGTTTATTGTGTAATCAGCACTCAGCATGTATATGATCACACATGTCTGTATTGGGTTTGGAAATCTCAGAGCAATCTTTTAATAATTGTAGCAACCAACCTGGGACCGTATTCATAAAGCATCTCGGCAAAATTATTTACTTAGTTAAAATATTTTTTCTTGAAAAACTTTTCCTTCAGTCAAGTGTTGTGATCAATAGTTGTTCTTATTATTATTGTCCAGCTATTTTCGTATAAGTATCACACAAATAATCACGTTTTATAATCATTTTAATGAAACTATTGACCGTAATTTTATTTAACTTAAAAGTGGAAAAAATCGACTTACTTTAAAAATGATACTGATGCTTTATGAGTATATATGGCTCCAGAATAATCTATATTGGAGCTTTTCTGAGATTTCCACCAACCATTTACCATGAACAATTATTGTTGCACTGGTTTTGGGAATCTTACATAGTTATGGTAAATGGTTGGTTAGCAAGGCAACCCTAGTGTCAAGGGACCTTGGGGCTCACCATAGATGCTTACTAATCTTTATATTTTCTCCATGCTTATGTAAATAATGTTGTGTTGTCCAGGTTACACTAAGCATATGTATACACACCTCAATATCTCTATAGATGTTCTCTTCTATCTTTCTATACAAAAGAGAAAACTTTGATTCTTTTGGAGTTTTCTTCACTTCCCTTTTATTTTGTCACCTTCAATTCAATGATATTTGATAATGACCAAGATATTAGCGAGTTTGGGATTTTATACATGTACTGGTAAAATAAACTAAATTGATATAATTTGAAAACTATACATTATAAAATATACTATACTTACACAAAATTTTACTGTTTTGTTTTCTCCTTTTGAAATTACACATACATATACATAACTAGAAGTTAAAAAACTGCAACCTAACTAATATCTGGTCATAGACGCTTATTTTCTAATTTGAAGACTCATTTGAGTTTTATGAGTTTCCAGTTCTGTTTTCCTTTTCACTATTTCTTACAAATATGAAAAAACACAAAATGAAATGTTTGTATCATTTATTGATCACAAAAACAATATTGAGGGTTTTATCCTCAAATTCCAGTGGAGGAATTGTAATGGCCAAGTTTACATTATCATATAATAATGTATAGTTGGTTTCCTATATAGATATGTTTACACAGCGGACGCCACCATGTGTGTTAGAATTACGGGTAATGACAGAAAATGTAAATTCATACACAATAAACTTTCTTCATAAATAGCAACTGTCCATTATTGTTGATATTAAATGTCTATTATTTAATAAAAAAAAGAAAGTGATGTACATCTTGAAGCAGGTCCTAATGTATGTGTTTTAAAAAATATAATAAAGCCTAGAACCAGACATTGACATAGATGGTTCATCAAGCACTTTGACTGTATCCTTCCACAAAACAAAAAAAGGTTTATCATCCAGGGTCCATTGGTTCCTTTTAGCCTTTTTATAGTATTGTACCCATTGTCCAAGGTCATCTGCTGACAGATAATCATCTGGGGTTTGAACAACCTGAAAGTTTAAGTTCAAAACATAAAATACAGGAAGAAAGTGGAATATATATTTTGGGTAGAAAGAGAATTTAAGAGAATTTAAAAAAAATTGCATGAAAAAGAGAGATATATTATATCAAAAGGTTATAAAAAACAAGATGCCCAAGAGTGACATTATTGCTCATCTATAGGTTGTGTGACAGGCAAGATTACAATGAACTCGTGAAGTCATATATAATGTAGAACTATTGCCTTTTAGTAAGGACATTATAAATGAGGATTTATCAACCTGTAAAAGTGATATCGACCAAGCGCATCTAGCAAGAATTACCTTATTTATATTAAACCCAAGAACTTGTAGATAACTTTAGAAAAGAGTTCTCAAAGGATATCTAAAGGACTAGAAAATTGAAAATTTCAAGCTAGTAAACAAATACGTCTACGGAAGATCATTATTGTCAGATTGGCTTTCTATTTCAGTCGCATTTCAAGAAACAAACATCAATTTGTGCAGATGCAAACCATGTCAAACTCCATGATTTACAATTATCAGCAAACTAAACACAAATTAAACAAATTGTAACACAAATTTGACAACTGTTTACTTACAACAGCTTTCAACACAACTGAACCAACACTAACTAATATGTTGGTTCCTACAGGAAACCTATATGAATAATACATCTTATGAATGATGTAATGTATGAATAAATGAATTTAATTG